>BQNB010026770.1:40405-56524 GCA_026074375.1 Tanacetum coccineum | reverse complement strand
GGTCGAAAAATATAAATAACGTTTTTAAGCATTATTTGTATTAACACACGCTTTCCTCTTATAAAGATATATCAAAATATTACATTTTAATATATTTAAGCCTCTGGTGAATAGTGATTTTTACTGTTCATGCACTTTATAAAATTATTTTTATAAATTTAATTAACTTAATATTGTAAAAGTCATATCTTATTCGTTTTAACTTCGATTTTAGCGAATCTTTCAAGCACGTCTTCATAATTAAAAGTTATATCTAACTAAAATATTTTCCAAAAAGTTGCTGAGATGAACAATACTTTATTTTTATAAAAGTATTTATTATCGTAAACATGAACAATCCATAACTCCTTCGTTATTGATCAAATAATTATGATTCTTAATGTTTTGGAATCCTAAAAATATGTACTTTCTATGGAAAATAATCATATATTTTTATCAGATGTAAAAAATAATAAGTTTTTATAGAAAAAAACTATAAAAGCTTTTATTATCGTAAACTTGTAAATGGGGTATCTTCTTCGTTATAGCTCGGATTTTCGAGTTCTCTATATGCCTACGATCGTCATGATAAATACTTTATTTTTTAAACTTTGATTAGAATGTTTGTTAACTCTTATAAAGTTTTATTAACTTATTTTTATAAGTTTTAACTTAAATCAAATGGCTACAAGTCCTCTACAATATTATATAACACAAGTCTCATATATTTTAGGTTCTCTAGTCCATCATTTGTCCAAGTAATGTCCATGATAACAAGTCCTTACATCACTTTTAATTATAAACTTAATAAGTAAACTTTTAAGCAACTAGTTTATATATACTTTTTATAAATTAACCAACACTTGTATAATGCTTATACTTCCATTACAACATGTTTTTAACATCAACATAACATATGAAAAAGTAAATCAAACCATGATCAAGAGTAAAAATCTATTTTACATGTTAATATGTTTTCTAGATGGTGATTTACTATATAAACATCATATACACATATAATCACAAACGTAAAGAGTGTAGAGTTTTTAGATGACCTTTAGGTGAAGTATGATGAAGAGTAACAAGTTCTAAACCCTAGTTTAGAATCAAAACCCAAGCTTCCAAGACTAGAAAACCCTAATCTTTCCAAGAAACCCTAATCTTAAACCTTCTTGATTAAACCCTTGTAAATGCTAAACCAAAACTTCAATACACCTTAGAATACCTTAGATATGATGTTAGATTACTTGAATACTTGGTAAATAAAATTGTATGGATTGTTTAGGGTGTTTGTTTTTAGCTGTGGGCTAGAGGGAGAGAAACAAGATAGTTGTGTTGGTTTTTGGTTAATGAAATGAGTTGTGTGTGTTATCTCTTCTAGTATGCATGTATATATACTACAAGGCTAGTAAATAACACTATTAGGAGAGTTCAAGACTTAAGAAAACATGGGGAGGGATTTAAGGAAGGTCTTAGTCAAAATAACTAGTAATGTCCTTAGGTTTAATGAGTCTAGGTTTGTACAAGTCTTAGTTGGTGTGAATTGTGTGCTTATTGTCCCCTTGGGACTACATTGCATCCAAAATTAGGGGGAGGGAGTACTAGATGAGTCTTGGATATTTTGTTGATATTTTCTAGTATTACTTGAAGTCACAAGATGTAAAGGTTAAATGTAGAAGTATAACTTGTAAAATGTATGTCCTAGTTTGGTTCCTTTATGTAAAATTCGGCTACAATGTTAACATGGGTGAAATTTTATAAAAACTTTGAGTATTTGGTATAAAAATGGGTATTTGTTGAAGCGTAGATATGTTTTGGTGGTTTCGTGAATGCCTAAATGTATTTTATCGTGAAACATAAACACTTTACGTAACCAATAAAAATAAAATGTGCAAAGTTAATAATTATCTTCCAAATAATTACATAATACTTGCTTGACGTAAACCTTTAATATTTTGATGCCCGTTTACGTTGAATGACAATCTTAGTTTACGCTATTTAACTTAACGATTAAAATTAAAAGCAAACGCGTACGAGACTAAAAATAAATAGTGAAATAAATGACGTCATAAAATGACTTGAAAACACGGGGTGTTTGTTGGGAATAAAATGCTCTAAGGCATTTCCACTGTTAGTCATGTTCAATCCCACTGCTAGAGTACTTTTCCCACTGTTAGTGTAAATCTTCCCACTGCTAATGTTTACACTGTTGAGAAGTTTTGCCACTGTTGAAGACTTTCCACTGCTGCATGAAGATAATGCTGATTAGTCAAATAGAAGACTAAAGTTAATGTTGCTGCTGAAGATAATGCTGATTAGTCAAATAGAAGACTGAAGTTAATGCTAATTGACTAAAATTAATGCTGATTAGTCAAACAGAAGACTGAAGTTAATGATGATTGAAGAGATTAATGCTGATTGAGAATTTGACTAAATATTTTGGAAAGTATTAAATACTTAGTCATTGTATTTAATACATTTGACTAAATACATAGGAAAATATTATAAGCCCATTAGGACTCCTTAGTGTATAAAAGGAGATCATAGGGCATCTAGTTACATATCTCATTCAACACATATACACACATACATCATATATACACATCTTTCACATACTACTATCATAGCTTTAAGGTTTTTTAAACCCTAGTACTGTCAGAGTACTCGTATTATTCTCTTAATAATATTAAAGCTTTTTGGTTATTCACTATTTTCATTTCATTTCATTGTTATCTTCTTGATTACTAAAGGTTAGATTCCGCATAGCCTTTGGTGAAACTAAATAACAAAGTTTCTCTCATTGTTACCTTGTGTTTATCCAAGATAACAATAACCTTATAACCTAAGGCGTAATATCCAAGTTTGGGAACAACAGTGTTTATTTGTTTACATGGTATAAGATTCATTACAAGAAGCAAAAATGAAGAATTTCAAAATAACTAGAGTTTGATAATTCAATTCTCAATTGTTTAAGTGGTCTAAGTCATGTCCGGTTTTGACCATTTTCTGCAATGAACAGAATGAGGAGTGAGTGACTTAGTGACCATTTAGTTGTTGAATTGAGTTTGAATGATTCTATGTTATTAAATACAAATGCTTTTGCATAAATGATTTTTGAAAAAGTTCTCAAATTTCTGTATTGTGGTACTCTTTCACAAAAAGTTTTAAGAATATGAATGATATCTCTTCAATTTCTCAACCTTTGAGTCTTATTCAACATCTGAGAGTATCTTCATAATTCTTAAAAGAGTATCATTTCACAAAGAATTTCTGGTGAGGATATTCTAAACAGAAAGATAGACAAAAACCATACGCGAAAAAGTAAATCTGAAGTGTGTTCGAAAAAGAGATGCCAGAATACACAAAAAGAGAAATCAAAAGAAAAATAAGAATAAAGCGTATGGCATGTGCTAGAAAAAGCAAGAATAAGCACATGAGAAAGAAACTGATCAAAAATCTATTCAAAAAGAATTGCCAGGACAAATAAAACAGACAGAGCGGAAAGAGACAAAAATGTTATATAAATTGTTTGATATCTAACATACTATCTTCACTCATTCAGTAATCATCATGGCACAACCACAAAGACCAGCTGATGTTCATCAAGATGAACTGTGTCCACCCAACAAATGCCATACACTCATAGATGCTAATAAGAAGACCGATATTGATAATCCATTGTATCCGAATGAAAGCAAAATCATGGCAAACATCATTCAGAACCATCCACTCAGATTTAGCATTGTTGCTTCTTCATTTGTGCCATGGATCTACATGGGTCAGTTCTGGCATACTTTGCAAGAAGATGGATCAAAGTATAGGCTCAAGTTTGTGGTTGATCAGAAAGAGATCATAATGACTCTTAATGATTTTAGAAGAATCTTTCATCTGTCTCAAGCTACCGATAACAATCATGAACGATTTCTTGTTGCTCCAAAGTTTTCAGAAATGGTTCCATTCTTTCTGAATACTCTTGGGTATACTCTGGAGTTACGATCACCATCCAACTTTAAGACAACACGACTTGTACAACCTTGGCAGACACTTGGCAAGATATTTGCTCGATGTCTTATTACGCGAGTTACTAGTCATGATCAACCGCCTTTGTAGATTATGCAGATGTTATATTGTTTTGTCAACAATATACATGTAGATTATGCTGAGCAACTTTGGGAAGGATTGCATTATGCACTCGAACATCCATCAACACAAATTCCTTATCTAAGATTCACAAAACTCATTATAGGACACTACATGACTATATTCCATAAGATTTCTCGCAGAGCTCGTAATAAGTACCAAAATTTAGAAGACGATACGATGGTTATGAACATATTCAATTCAAGGAAGCATAAGGACGGTGTTGCAATGAAGATTCCAAGTTGGATGATCACGGATGAGATGAAGCTTACGGATCATTATTAGATATATGCTGTGGTGTTTAGGGTACCGCCCACCTATTTAAGGGGACCGGCCCTAGGTAGACGCTCCCCCAGTTTGTCCTATAAATATTAAACTTTTCCCCACAATTTTCTCACCTTTTGCACTCATTCTTTCTGTTCTAAAATAGCCCACACATGTCATCAAAATCCTTTGATCATTTAATCATAAAGCTTTATTTCCATGTGATCTAAGCTCAATTCCTCAACTACAAGAGAATACTACTTCCATCCTCAAGTGAAGAAGTATTACACCTTTGAGTGTTGTTGCAATCTTATTGCATCCATATCATAACTTGTAAATCTTGTGTATATCTTGTATTTAAGTGTAGTAGCTAGATCTTGGCGATCTTTGTAAGTATAGATAGATCGTGGTGATCTTACCAAGTAGTGTTAGTTAGTTGTGGCATAAGTAGTGTGGTGAAGTGAAGTCGTGAAGTTGTGAGGAAGTCTTGAAGTTGTGAAGAAGTTGTGAAGTCGTGAAGTTGTGTTGTGATAGATTGGTTCTAGCTAAGATTAGAACTCGACATTTAGCTTTGTGTCGTAAATCGGTGTAAGCAACGTTGTGTACGGTTTTCTCCGCCATAAGGGAGCTTGTTGACATAGTGAAGAAAACTCTCGAGTTAGGTGCTCGGGGAGTGGAGTAGGGCGAAGAGGTGCTTCGTTACCGAACCACTATAAATCCTCGCGTTGTGGTTTGATTGTTCTTACTCTTATCTCTTGTCTTACATTATCTCCTCATACTATCATATCAATTGTTTAGATAAATATATTGTTCATATTGTGCAAGTGTTGAGTTCACATAAATTCAAATCTAGAATTTTTTACAAACACTTCAAAACCTTTAATTAAAAAGCGGTAAACTATTCAACCCCCCTTCTAGTTTTCCACAATTGGTATCAAGAGCCACGCTAAACAAGATTTTTAAAATAAATTGTATTTTAAAACTTGAATCGATCTATGGAATCGGAAAAATATTTAGAAGGGCAATCTATGCAAAGACCACCACTATTTGAAAGTGATGGATTTATTTATTGGAAAAATAGATTTGAAACTTATGTGAAGTCAAAAGATCTAGATCTTTGGCATGTTATTACCGATGGTGATTTTCCTCCTATTCAAAATAATCCCGAAACTAAAAAGGATGAAGTTGTACCTTTTCATAAACAAAATGATGATCTTAAAAAGAAACTTGCAAAAAATAATGAAGCTAAAATGGTAATTTATAATGCTTTGCCACGTAAAGAATACGAAAGAATTTTTATGTGTCAAACCGCAAAAGAAATTTGGGATACTTTGCTAATCACACATCAAGGTAATAATCAAGTCAAAGCTAACAAAATAGATCTTCTTGTTCAACAATATGAACAATTTACGATTCCGGAAGAGGAATCAATAGATAATGCCTTTGCTAAATTTAACACTATTATTACTAGTCTAAAAGCACTTGATGAAGGTTTTTCTAGCAAGAATTGTGTTAGGAAATTTCTTAGGGCATTACATCCAAAATGGCGCGCGAAAGTCACGGCGATTGAAGAATCAAAGAATCTAACAACCTTACCTCTTGACGAACTTATTGGAAACTTGAAAGTCTATGAAGAGGTAATAAAGAAAGACTTCGAAACGGTCAAAGGCAAGAAAGAACAAAGTAGATCTCTTGCATTAAAGGTGAAAAAGGAAGTAAGTGATGAAGATAGCTCAAGCTCCGATAGTGAAGACGAAGAGTATGCTATGGCCGTAAAAGAATTCAAGAAATTCTTCAAGAGACGAGGAAGATTTGTAAGACAACCACGAGGCGATAGAAAAACATTCCAAAGAAGTAGAAATGATGGTTATGGTAAAAGTGAAAGAAAATGTTTTAGATGTGGTGATCCAAATCACCTCATTGGAGAATGTTCAAAGCCGCCAAAGAACAACGATCAAAGAGCATTTATTGGAGGAGCATGGAGAAGATGAAGTAGGAAAGACTAAAGATGAAACTTGCCTTGTAGCTCAAGCGCCCGATGAAATATGCTTAGGAGTAAACTTGGAACCCGATGAGTGGATTAAAGATATTGGATGCTCAAAAAAACCATGACGGTGTGGTATCAAAGTTGTTTCTCTTCATACATAAGCATACAACGAAGGAAAGTAATATTTGGTGAGCAACTTGCGCCGTAAATATAGCAAAGGTACGATTTTCTCGTACTCCTAATAATTTAAAATGTTTGAGCACTAGATAACTTAACATATAACTTTCTTAGTGTAGGAAAAATATATGATAACAAATGACAAAGTATATGTACCGTGCACGATAGCAATAATAATTCAAAGACGAAAAAGTTATTGGAAAAAGAACTATTAGGAAAGGAGGAACTATATAATAAAATTAGGATTAAAAACCGGAGACATAATATTTTTTTGCCTCTTGCAAATTGACGAAAAACTCCACCTATGGCATAGAAGATGAGGTCACTGCTAATAGTGCAAATTAATCAATCATAGCATCTAAAGATAATTAGTTAGAAACCGTTACCTAAACTAAATACGATCGACATGTTTTTGTGATGTTTTGGCAAATTGGAAAACAAGCTCATAACAAGTCAACAAGGCTAAAAATATAGTTTTCAACAACTAGATGCCTAGAACTACTTCACATGGATTTGTGTGGCCCTTTCCGCCCATACGAAGACTATGGTGGACATGTTATTACCTTTGTAATCGAGATGACTATTCTCGATTCACAATAGACTTAGATGTTTAGCAAACAAATTAGCAAATGATCCAAAACAATCAGGTGTGCCATTGTATCAATTAGACGGTATCATGGTCGAGAATTTGATAATGAATACAATTCGGAAAACTATTGTGATTTTGAATGGGATATCTCACCATTTATTTTGTCCGCGTACTCCATCAATCCAAATGGAGGTGTAGAAAGGAAAAATCGCACTTCTACAAGAAATGAGTTTGAAACATGTTAAAAGAAACAATCCATCTTAAAATTTTTTTGGTGTAATGCGGTTGATACATCTACTATATTATTAATTAGAGTTTTCCATTAGAGTTTTTTAGGAAAAACTCCTTACGAGTTGTTAAGAGGTAGAAACAACCTTACTATTTTAGAGTATTCGGAAGTAAATTCTTTTTTCTTAAACAAAGGATTACTCACAAGTTTGACCCTAAGTCATTACGAAGGGTTTTCTAGGATATTCGCAAAAATAGTAAAGCTTACATAAACTTAACAAACAAACAATGAAGTCTGAAGAGTCGTTGAATGTAACTTTCGATGAAATCCTCCCCTCCTTTAAAACATCACCATTAGAAGATGATGAGCTAGTCAAAGAAGAAGCCATTGAGGTTAGTAAAACAAAACCCATAGGCAATAATCTTGAAGACATTTCATTAGAAATGATCACTTGAATAATTAAAGAATCTAAACTACACTCCATTAGAAAACGTTATTGGTATTCTAAATCAAAGAACTTTAAGGC
The DNA here is from genome assembly GCA_026074375.1 of Tanacetum coccineum. Lineage (NCBI taxonomy): Eukaryota > Viridiplantae > Streptophyta > Magnoliopsida > Asterales > Asteraceae > Tanacetum > Tanacetum coccineum. The sequence goes on along the minus strand of BQNB010026770.1, from coordinate 48,633 downwards.
GCAAAGCTCAAGACAAAAGCAATGTCATTTGCTTTATTTCAACAATAGAACCTATAATATAAATGAAGGCATTAAAAGATGAAAATTGGGTGATGGCCAGTGCAAGAGGATCTAAACCAATTTTAAAAACAAATGACTGTTTGGGAAACTAGTCCCAAATCCTATGATAATGACCTATTATAGGTACAAAGTAGGTATATAGACAATAATCTTGATGAAAATGGAGTCGTAAACTAGAAAACAAGGCTAGGTTAGTCGCCCAAGGATATAATCAAACAAGAAGAATTGAGTATGATGAAAACATATGTACCCGTAGCTAGGGATCTATTAACCATAGAATACTGTAAGCTTATGCTTGCGCACTAAGACTTTAAGTTATTACCAAATGATGTGAAGAGTGCATTCCATAATGGTTTTATCTTTCGAGGAGGTTTTCGTGGAACAACCTCTGGGATTCATTGACTTCGGCAAACCTAATTTATGTTTATAAACTTAAAAACGCTCTTTATGGTCTAAAAAAGGCTCAAAAGCTTGGTTATGATCGAATTTAAAAAGCCTTTCTTATTAAACATAACTACTCCATAGGAATGGTACGATAACACACTCTTCATATAAAAGAAAGACTCAATAATCATTATTGGTCCGAATATATGTTGATGACATTATATTCGGATCAACTGTAAGAAATGTGTGATGACTTGGCCAAGATTATCATGATGAGTTTGAAATGAGTAGACGGGGGAACTAATTTATTTTAGGATTACAAATTAAAAACAACTAGAGATGAATATTTTTTAATACAATCAAAATATATTAAGGAAATGCTTAAGAAATTTAGACTAGAAGACTCTAAGCCAATAAAAACCCCTATGTCTACGGAAACCAAACTCACGAGAGACGAAGAAGGTGAGTCCGTAGATAATACCAAATATAGAGGCATGATAGGTAGTTTATTATACTTAACGGCAAGTAGACCCGATATCATGTTTAGTGTTTGCCTTTGTGCCCGCTTTCAAGAGGATCCCAAAACCTCTCACCTAGAAGGGTGTTAACGTAAATCTTCGATGCATTAAAGGCACTGGCATTTAGGATTATGGTTTCCTAAGGGATCCGACATAGAAATAATAGTGTATGCGGTTTAGGATATGCGGGAGATTACGTTAGATCGCTAGAGACTAGTGGTGTTTCGCTCGTTTATGGGAAATGTTGTCTAACATCGTGGTTTTCAAAAGAAGCAAACCGCTCTTGCATCTTCTACACAACGACGCGGAATGAGGTAATGCTCCGGAAAAGCTTGTCAAAGCGCCTATGGATGAAACAAGCTCTATATGACTATGGCGTTAGGTTAGAAGACATTCTAATTTGTTGTGATAACGAGGGCTATAGACTTAAGTTGAAATACCCGTTCATAAACTCACTAACGAAACAAAACAATTGAGATTCGCTATCACTTCCTTCGCCAGATAATGTTCAAAAAAGAAAATATCACTAAATAAAAGGTCACATCGGAGGAAGACAACTTAGCCGATATCCTAACTAAAGACACTTAAACGTGATCCTTTTAACTACTTACGTCTAGGTTTAGAAATGATGGAACAAATTGATTAAGCTTTTAGCATAATAAAGAAATGATAATCATCAAATATTTATTTGACAAAAATTCTGGGAAATTTTTTTTTAAACAGGGGTGCCCCTTAAATCTTAATATGGCGGCCCCCTTAATTTTAAGGATGGGACCGCCCAGACTTTAAGTGGACCTCTCCCACTGTTATTTTTTTTATCCTTGTGTATGGTATTCTATTTTACACAAAAAAAACCAAGATTGAGAAAAGTTTATAATTAACAAACTTCTACTAATTCTTCTATCTAAATGACTTATCTCATTTATACATATATACATAGTCCTAAAATCTAATATTTTCTAAAAAATTATTATCATCATTCTTGGATGCACATACAATCATTAAGTTTCTATTTTTTGTGGAAGATATGCTTAAAAACGTTTTTCACATATCATAATGTTCGCCTTACTTGTTGTCAAATAGTATATTATTTATATTTTTTTTTGACATCTAGGGTGAAAAAATTAATCAAAGGAGCGTTTTGGATTATTTCTTAGGTTTTGCATATATTTGGGGTCGAAAATAATCGGCTACTCCACATTTGTCGCATTTAGGCACACACTGAGTTCTTGCACATTTAGTTTAGTTCTTCTTAAAAACTTGCCCTTGACAAGAAAAATTCTTTATGCATATATCTTGTTACTAATTTTATATATGCTCTTCATTTTTTTGGTTCTCAATTCATATATGTGTATATGCTAAATAATTATGTGAAATAGTTTTGACCTTAAATCTTGTCGTATTGTATATTGAATGTTGATTGCTTAATGTGTATGTGCTATAAAACCTTCATTGCCATAAAAGGGTGGACTTGCGCAAACTAACCACCAACAACAGAAACCTCACACACATTTGTGATAAATCCAAATTTTGGGAAAATCCCAGTTTGGCGACCCCTAATTCATAAAGGGCCACCTTAATTTTAGGGGGGTTTCAGACCTAGGCTAACATGGATAAAAAACTATATTTTTCTTTTCTTTTTAACCAAACACCCTTTAGACTTAGCTATTGTTTCCCTAAATTTACAAACATTTCTTGGATTTAATTTTTTGAATGTCCATTTGTCCTAATTTAAACCTTTACTCCACTATAAATACATCCTCATTCATCTCATCACAATATTCACCCACAATGACATCTCCTAACAAATCCCACACCAAACCATCAGGGTTGCCAAAATGAATGTGGAAAACTATTTGGAGGAAGAAACAAACCTTTGCAACACATACAAAATGTGCTCAATTACAACTTCGCCAATACCAAACCACTCACTCCTCATCATGAACCATCTTAGTAAAACATTCACCCCATCAAGTATTACAAACTCCATTAACATTATGGACATCCCATATCACCAAAGGAGTCTTACATCTTCCACTTTCCCAATGCTCACTATTGCTCAAAGCGCCTCCTCAAATTAACAACCAAAACTAAACATACACTCCTCTCTTCAAGTAGAGAAAGCCTAGTTGATGACATTAATCAACTTCAAGACTTATCAAACCTCTTAGCCATGCATCTTCTCCCAAAAATAATTTTTTGCTTTAAGTGAGGATATAAATTAGATTGAATTTCCTCCATCCACTCGACCTATCCACCTCCTGGAGTTCAAAAGAGATTATCCTCACAAACCGCCCTCCGCCCCTATCTCTCCAACAATTAATCTTATAATTTGCCTCCAAATAATCGTTAAAACTCTTTTGTGTAGAAGCAGTCAAAAATCCTTCTATGGCTACTTAGGATTTTTCTTTACGTATTAATATGCTTCTAAAGCATATTTGTTTTTCTTTTTATGTATGCTTGTGTGTTGTTCACACACATTGTCCTAAATGAATGAAGTATCTTTTGCTTTGATGTTTGCTTGCACTTGTCATATTTTTCCTTCTTCTTGCTACATGTTAGAAATATTGTATTATTCTTACTCGTTTTGGTAGCCAAGAAACCATTTGCTCGATTCTTTGGTGCCCTCAACGGGGAGGGAGCACACATCAAGGGGGAGCATTTATTCTGTCGATTTAACTAATAATTCCCGACGATGACTTTTTGATTCTACAAAAGGGAGAGAAATGACATGAAACTCACTAAATACTTGTTTAAAAATAAATTTACATTTAATGAGTTTAAATTTTGTAATCATCAAAAAGGGACGATTGTTGATAAATTATAATGCCTAAAAACATTACTAATATTTTTTCACATCTTTACGTTTTGATAAATCACAAATATAAAAACGTTTTTCTACGATAAAACTTAATGTAAACTATGTAATTAGTAGTAAACTTCATTTCAACAAATACAACACTTAAAGGCATGAATAAATAAATGCTTAAGGCTTTTTATGATAAAGGAAATTTTTATTCAACCTCACACTTTTATAAAATGTTGTAAACATTTTAAAAAATTACAAACTTTTTCTATATTTAAAAGAAATGTTTGTATTCAAATTAAAACATTTTGAAATTAAAAATGTGAACCTAAAACGTCTACGAATGTTTACAAACACTTTAAAACTGTAAGTTAAAAAGCGGGTAAACTTTCAACCCCTTCTAGTTTTCACACATTCACGGTTATTTACAGGTTTGTTTTCAGGTAGATGTCAAGTATGTAACAAGAAAATACGAGAAATGGACAAAAAAATAAAGATAATGTGGATACTTACGAGACGTTGAGGGCCGTACCCTACGCTTGTGTTATGCAGTAAACATATTCAAGGCAAGACACGTCACCCCAGCAACATTATGGCGTAACCACACTCAAGGGTTTTTATGCCGTAACATTATTATTATGGAAGACTGAGTCATCCGAGTCAGCATTACGGCGTAACATGGACATTTGATTACGCCGTAACATCCTTTAAGCCTGTAATATGGAAAGTACGCGTCATCAGTTTACGGCGTAAACCCCTAAAAGGTTACGCCGTAAACTATTTGAAACTTATAAATAGAGGCCTCATTCAGACACTTCGACATCAACCATTCTACAACTGTTCCAAGGGGTGATCAAGGCCTACATTGCTTGAAGAATTCCACCAGAAGTCCGAGGGAGATCACACTTATTTTACTTTTGTATTTAATCGTTCATAAACCACATCTGTAAGAAATGTGAGTTTTCAATCCAATATTACCTTATTAATTCTTGCTGTGTTGTTGCTATGAGCGGCTCAAGCACTTCAAATGCGGGCCTAGTCATGAATCTGATATGTTGATAATGTTTGTTTATAGTTGGATTTTGGTTTCGTTGGATATCCTTTGACTGTCGTGTAACCCTGGGCTTTGGTAGTATTGCGAGTGGTTTAGATCATGTTAATCATGTTATTAGATTACCCATTGAACATGGGATTAGCAGGGTACTAGGGTGTAGTCTGACAAACCTATCCATAGTGTAAGACCTACCTCATAGGTTACCCCCTCTATCACTTAAATATACTTAAAGCACAGGAACTCTTTCAGAGTGGGTTATTTAATATGTATGGTTATTAGGCTAGTTCTTGGATAGTTGGGATTAATCACTTGACCTAGTTGCCCTACCTTGTACTTTCAGGGGATTCAAGGATTCGCTGGTAATTATTATGGGCAGACTAAAGATACTATTCAGGTCTGTTGACTTTAGAAACCACTAATAAAAAAACCATGGTGTAACATTGCACAGGAAAACATAGTTATAACGGTAGTAATGAAATGGCTAGGCTAGCACGCCTTTCTCCCTGATATCTTCTATTACTTTTACTTTTCGCATATTTACTTTCTTGTTAATCTCAAAATCAATCTTAAAACTATTTTCAAAACGTGACACTTTCGAATTAAAACTAATTGACACTTAGCTCTTGGGACGACCTTGGATTTACCATCTCTACACTACTCACGATCGGGTTCTCTGCCCATTAGTGCGTTTGTTAGGTGAATCGAGTTTTATAAATTTAAAACTTGAATAAAAGTATTTTTAAATAAAATACGCATCAAGTTTTTGGCGTCGCTGCCGGGGAGCTAAAAATTAGTATTAATTTGATATCTTGTAATTATTTCTGTTTCTCTCTCTAACTTCTAAATTATGCAGGAACTATGGCGGGAGTAGAGATTAATACTCTCACAATGGAACAATACTTAGCATTGTCATAAGAAAACCAAGCACCGAGCGTGGTTAAACCAGAAATCAAAGGCAATGTTAACTTTGAGATAAAGAGTCAATTCATGCGAGAATTGAGGGAAGACATCTTCTCCAGAAATAAGAATGAGGATGCCCATGATCATGTTGATCGAGTCCTCAACATTGTAACTTTGTTTAATATTCCCACAATATCACAAGACGCAGTACTACTACGTGTGTTCTCATTCACTCTTACTAGATCAGCTAAAAGATGGGTGGATAGACTCACTCCAGGAGTTGTCAACACTTGGGACCTCCTGACCTCCTTAAAAAAGCCTTTATCCAAATGTTATACCAAGCTTTGGAATGATATAATGATTTTCTATACAAGTGCCCAACCCATGACATAAATAGCCATCAAAAGGTAAACATTTTTTATAAAGGATTGAACACTATGAATCGCCCGTTGCTTGATTTGAATGGACCAATTCCTAGGATGACACCAACTCAAGCTCTGATGGCAATACAAACTATGGCTGACCACTCTCAAAAGTGGTACGAGGGGATATCAAGCAGGAACATTAGCAGCAACAGTAATACTAATGGACTTGCTGAAATTGTAAGTAAACTGGATAACTTGGGACGCGATATAAAGAATCTGAAAGAAAATGTTCATGAGATCCAAGTTGGATGTCAAATTTGTGAAGGACCTCACCTTGACAAAGAATTCCTCTCAACGAGGAAGTTAAACATTTAGAAAAGGTCAAGTATAGAGAATTCAGGCGCTCCGCTCCTTTCAACGGAAGTAATAGAGCCAAGTTTCATGTAGGTCCACCAGGATATTACACTCGTACTGATAATCAACCACCTTATGGGGGAGAAGAGACCAAGCTTAGAAGAGCTTATGAATAAGCATCAGGAAGAATCAGCATGAAGAAGCACCAAAATGAAAGAATGGTTTAATAAACTCTAAGAAAATGCAGAAATTAACACTATGAATCAAAGCATCTCTCTTAAAATTCTAGAAACCCAAATCGAGCAATTAACCAAGGAACTCCAGTCTAGGATAACTAATGGAGCTCCAAGCTCATCTACTGGGCAATGCAAGGTAGTTAATGCTGATCATGAAATGCTAAATATACATATCTCTTCAAGCAAGCTTAACAATCTCCACAAAGTATCTTTTTTGTCTGATTCTGACTCTCAGGTAACTCAAAATAATGAGGAAAGGATGACAGAGGTCCTATAGTGCAAATTACCGCCTAAGGAGCAATATCCAGGGAATTTTACACTTCCTTTCACTATTGGTAATTTTAACTTTTATGATATGGCCAATTTAGGGGCTAGTGTAAATGTCATGCCTAGGGGTATATTTGAATTCTTGAAGCTGACCAACCTTAGGAAAACCAATATGCTTATAGAAGTGGCCAATATGACGAAAAAAGCACCATTAGGGGTGGTTGAAAACATTCTAGTAGGAATTGATAAATTCTTATTCCCTTTTGATTTTGCGATCATCAATAGGACCCCTAATGAAACTATTATCTTAGACAGACCCTTTCTAGCTACCATTCACGCCAAAATCTATGTTTTTAACAGGTAAATTTCACCTGGGATAGGTAACAATAGAATTATGTTTGACATGGAGAAAAAAGAACCTAACTTTATGACCCCTACAGAAAAAATCCTTATGATGAATTCAATCAGTAATAATGAACCTAGTTACCCCCCAGGAAACCCATTATCAAAAATAGACAATCTGCAGGATAGGCAAGAACAACAGGTTAAAAGATATTAAGGCTTGACGAATACATTCATGTCAAACATTTTTGGAAACATATTATGCAAACTTATAATGGAAAGGTGAGGATGTGGCCCACCTGTGACCCCAACAAGAGTATTTGAGATGAAGGGGTCAAAAGTTACGGAAGAACTATGGCCGGGAATTTAAGAATTTGGTACTGTAACCATGATAGTGAAAGAAAAAATATGAAATAGGTAGGACTATCATTTCTCGATTTCTTATTAGTCAGATATGGAGGTTGTCAGCTGATTGACGTAATTTAGGGACAAACTTATACGGAATGGTATAAAGATAATTCACATGATAACAAACCTATGCCTAGGGACTACACCTTTAGAGAATGGATGATAGTTAAAGTAGGACATACAAATGTGAACGAATCTGTAAAGAAGGCCTTGTTGAAATCCTGGGTCATCGATTGTTTCAAAGAGGCATTGGATCCTAACAAAGAACCCATGGAAATAAGCTTTGATGATTATAAGTGGGTGTTTGATCTTGAAATCGAGTAACTAGCCGATAAATATGAATTAGGAATTGGAAAGAAGGGCCATATTCTTGATATGATATAGGAAAACTGTAATAATATCTAAGGTAAGGACAAAGAATGGTGGTACGATTATTGGTTAGAAGAGGATGAAAAACAGGAAAATAGAGATAAGAAATATGATCTACCTATGGTTTACATGGAAACTTTTGAAATAACCAAATATTTGTTTGAT
>BQNB010026770.1:2920-33017 GCA_026074375.1 Tanacetum coccineum | reverse complement strand
ATAAGTATTCACAATGAAGATGGAAATCCTGCTTGAGTCAGCATCAAACAAGCTCTTGGTAGGTGACTTCTGAGATTCTATATGAATCAAACTTGTGACAACTGGATATCGATTTGGTCCAGTAAATAAATTGTCGGTTGATGAATTTTGATAAAAGCTTAAAACTCCTGATGTGTTACAAAAAATGCTTTTACAAGTAATAAGTCGATTGATTTTTAAATTAATTTTCTTGATTATCACTAACATAAACCTGCAGGTTAAAACGGTGGTGATAGTATCCCAATCAACCAAAGTCGATTCATTACCACATATTCATGCTCATTCTACAAAGACAAACAATCATGAAAGCTCAAGATTTAAAGACAAAGACTTTCGCTAACTCTGATTTGAAGCTTTCAAGATAATGAAAAAGTATGAGAATGTTGGTCAAAGACATAAGATCGCAAGATGGCATAGACGATAAAGACAATGACGAAGGCTCAAAGTCAAGATCACATAGCATGAAGGAACAAGCTTACAACAAAAACAAAGAGAAAGACCAAGACCACATGAGCTTAAATGACAAAAGGAATCTCATTTATCTCATGAAGGAGTGTCATCAATAAACTCACTTCGGGGGAGATTGTTAGCCTCAAAATATTGAGTTGAACTGGAAATTCGTTCATTACGTATACGAGTCTCGGTTAATCAATTAGTTAACGTTGTAATAGGAAAGTATCGGGAATCGGGCTCTATAGTTAATCTAATATTGTATATGTTTTGGGTTTAATCCTAAGCAAAACCCGAGCCCGGGTCCTAGTTAAATATCCCGCGCGTCATTTAACGCGAAGGGGTATATAAACTCTTTTTTATTTAGAAAATAGTTAGTTGTTCAAATAATAAATCTTTTCCTTTTCCTATTTTCTCTCATCTCTCTATCTCTCTCTCTATTCTTTCTCTCTCTACAAAACAACTCACTCTTTTTATCTCTTTTCTAGTTCGATTCGTGGTTCGTTATATGTTGTGAAGTGTGATACAAGATCCTAAAGCATACAATGGAGGAAACGTAATATTTGGGAGCAACTTGCGCGGAAAAATCATAGGCAAAGGTACGATTTCTCAAGACTCCCTAATAATTGAAAATGTTGAGCACGTAGATAACTTAACATATAACTTGTTTAGTGTAGGTCAAATATGTGATAACAAATGCAAAGTAATATTTACTGAACACGATAGCAAAATAATCAAAGACGAAAAAGTTATAGGAAAAGGAATTAGGAAAGGAGGAATATATGTAATGAAACTAGGAAATAAACCAGAAGACAAAATATGCCTTGCAACATTAGACGAAAACTCCACACTATGGCATAGGAGATTAGGTCACACTAATATGCAATTAATACAATCATTGGCATTTAAAGAATTAGTTAGAAACCTATCCAAACTAAAATACGACCGACATTTTTGTGATGCTTGCAAAATTGGAAAACAAGCTCATACAAGTCACAAGGCTAAAAATATAGTTTCAACAACTAGATGCCTAGAACTACTTCACATGGATTTGTTTGGCCCTTCCGCCATACGAAGCTATGGAGGAAATCGTTATACCTTAGTAATCGTAGATGACTATTCTCGATTCACATGGACTAGATTTTTAGCAAATAAAACCGAGGCCTTCGAAAAATTCGAAGTATTTAGCAAAATGATCCAAAACAAATTAGGATGTTCCATTGTATCAATTTGAACGGATCGTGGTCGGGAATTTGATAATGAAGTACAATTCGGAAACTAATTAGTTAGAATCCTCGTACTCCACAATCAAATGGGGTAGTAGAAAAGAAAAATCGCACTCTACAAGAAATGAGTAGAACCATGTTAAACGAACAATCCATTCCTCAAAAATTTTGGTGTAATGCGGTCGATACATCAACCTATATAATTAATAGAGTTTCCATTAGACGTATTTTAGGAAAAACTCCATACGAGTTGTTAAGAGGTAGGAAACCAAACCTTAACTATTTTAGAGTATTCGAAAGTAAATGCTTTGTTCTTAATACAAAGGATTACCTCACCAAGTTCGACCCTAAGTCATACGAAGGTGTTTTTATAGGATATTCGCAAAATAGTAAAGCTTACATAATACTTAACAAACAAACAATGAAAGTTGAAGAATCGTTGAATGTAACTTTTGATGAAACTCCTCCCCCGCTTAAAACATCACCATTAGAAGATGATGAGCTAGTCGAAGAAGAAGCTATTGAGGTTAGTAAAACAAAACCCATAGGCAATAATCTTGAAGACATTTCATTAGAAAATAATCAAATTGTAAATATTAAAGAATCTAAAACTCATCCCCTAGAAAACGTTATTGGTAATCTAAATCAAAGAACTCTTAGGTCGCAAGCTCAAGACAAAAGCAATTTCTTTTGCTTTATTTCGACAATAGAACCTAAAAATATAAATGAGGCATTAAAAGATGAAAATTGGGTAATGGCCATGCAAGAGGAACTAAACCAATTCAAAACAAATGATGTTTGGGAACTAGTCCCAAATCCCATGGATATGACCATTATAGGAACAAAATGGGTATATAGAAATAAACTCGATGAAAATGGCGTCGTAACTAGAAACAAAGCTAGGTTAGTCGCCCAAGGATATAATCAACAAGAAGGAATTGATTACGACGAAACATATGCACCCGTAGCTAGACTAGAGTCCATAAGAATACTTTTAGCTTATGCTTGCGCACTAGACTTTAAGTTATACCAAATGGATGTGAAGAGTGCATTCCTTAACGGTTTTATCAATGAGGAGGTTTACGTGGCACAACCTCCGGGATTCATTGACTTCGCAAAACCTAATTATGTCTACAAACTTAAGAAAGCTCTTTATGGTCTAAAACAAGCCCCAAAAGCTTGGTATGATCGATTAAAAGCCTTTCTTATTAAACATAATTACTCCATGGGAATGGTAGATAACACACTCTTCACTAAAAAGAAAGACTCCAATCTCATTATTGTCCAAATATATGTTGATGACATTATATTCGGATCAACTTGTCAAGAAATGTGTGATGACTTTGCCAAGATCATGCATGATGAGTTTGAAATGAGTATGATGGGGGAACTAAATTTCTTCTTAGGATTACAAATAAAACAATTAGATGATGGAATATTTTTTAATCAATCAAAATATATTAAGGAAATGCTTAAGAAATTTGGACTAGAAGACTCTAAGCCAATAAAGACCCCTATGTCTACGGAAACCAAACTCACGAGAGACGAAGAAGGTGAGTCCGTAGATAATACCAAATATAGAGGCATGATAGGTAGTTTATTATACTTAACGGCAAGTAGACCCGATATCATGTTTAGTGTTTGCCTTTGTGCCCGCTTTCAAGAGGATCCTAAAACCTCTCACCTAGAAGCGGTTAAACGTATCTTCCGATACATTAAAGGCACTACGCATTTAGGATTATGGTATCCTAAGGGATCCGGCATAGAAACAATAGTGTATGCGGATTCGGATCATGCGGGAGATTACGTGGATCGCAAGAGCACTAGTGGTGTTTGCACGTTTATGGGATGTTGTCTAACATCGTGGTTTTCAAAGAAGCAAACCGCTCTTGCCATCTCCACAACCGAAGCGGAATACGTAAGCGCCGGAAAGGCATGTCAACAAGCTCTATGGATGAAGCAAGCTCTCATAGACTATGGCGTTAGGTTAGACGACATTCCAATAATGTGTGATAACAAAGGGGCTATAGACTTAAGTAAGAATCCCGTTCAACACTCACGAACAAAACACATTGAGATTCGTCATCACTTCCTTCGCGATAATGTTCAAAAAGGAAATATCTCTATAGAAAAGGTCACATCGGAAGACAACATAGCCGATATCCTAACTAAACCACTTAAACGTGAGCCATTTAACTACTTACGTCTAGGCCTAGGAATGATGGAACAAATCGATTAAGTTTTCGGCATAATAAAGAAATCATCAAAAAAAATTGTTTGACAAAAATCCTGAGAAATTTTTTCAAACAGATGGCGGCCCCCTTAATTATGGCGGCCCTCTTAATTTTAAGGGAGACACCCACAGGCCCTTAGTTAATAACAACAAGAGTACATAGGCTACTAAAAACATGCACCCAAAACCACAATAAAGGTGAACCTAATTAAAAACAAAATCTACCCTTCTTCTAACAAAATGCATTCACACATTAAACACTCAATACAATAATCACAATTTTCTAAAAAGTATATCTTCTTACAACTAGGAGCACATCAAAATCAAGATTCTTCACATATAATATAAGATATGCTAAAAAACATTTAACACAAATGCAAAATGATTGCCTATCATCATGTCTGTGAAAGAGTATATAGCTCTAATAGTATATTTTTAGACAATCTTGGTTTGAACAAAATTAAATCAGATGAGCCATTTAGATTATTTCTAGTTTTCATGAACTTAGTGTTGAAATAATCGCTACTCCACATTTGTCGCATTTAGGGCACACACTAGTACATGTACCAAGTTTTAGTTTCATTCTTACTTAGCCCTCTTGACAAGAAAAATTCCTATGGCATCATATCTTGTTACTATTTTATATATGTTCTTCATTTTTTTTGGTTCTCAATTCATATATGAGTATATGTTAAAATTATGTGATATAGTTTTGTCTTACATCTTGTCATATATATATAGAATGTTGAATGCTTAAATGTTATGTGTTAAAAACCTTAATTGCCATAAAAGGATGGACTTGCTGCAAACTGTCCACCAAAACAGAAACCCTCACACAAAATTTTGAGAAATCTGTGAAATCCTAGTAGGCGGCCCCCTTAATTCATAAAGGGTGACCCTTAATTTTAAGGGGACCGGCCCTTAATTAAGGGGACCGGCCTAGGCAAACATGGGGAAAACAATATTTTTCTTTTCTTTTTAACCAAACACCCTCTAGACTTAGCTATTGTTTCCCTAAATTCACAAACATTTCTTGGATTTAATCCTTTGAATGTTCATTTGTCCCAATTTAAACCTTTCTTCAACTATAAATACATCCTCATTCATCATCATCACAATCATCCCCACCAATGACATCTCCTACCAAACCCACATCGAAACCATCAGGGGTTGCCAAAATGAGTGTGAAACCAATTTAGAGGAAGAAACCAAACATTTGCAACACATCAAATGTGCTCAATACAACTTCACCAATACCAAAACCACTCACTCCTCATCATGAACCATCTCAAGAAAACAATCACCCTAATCAAGCATTACCAAATCCTTACATTAAGGACACTCCCACATCACCACAAGTTGTCTTACATCCTCCACTTCCCATCTCACCCATCAACTCACATATTGCTCACACTCAAGCTCCACCTTAAAGTAACAACCAAACTCAACACACACTACCTCTATCTCTAAGTAGAGAAAGCCTAGTTGATGACATTAATTAACTACAAGACCTATCTAACCTCTTAGCCATGCATCTCACTCAACAACAAAACAACATTCCTTCATCACCTTACTCTCCAAACTTACCACACACCCTCAACATCAAGCCAATTTTAAAACCCATGTTTGGGTTAATGCCCCTTGTTGCATCTTCACCCAAAAACAATTCCTTGCTTTAAGTCAGAATATCAATTGGATTGAATTCCTCCTCACTCGACCTCATCCACCACCTAGAGTTCAAAGAGATTACCCTTCCACAACCGCCTCCGCTCTAAACTCTCCAACTAACTAATCTTGTAATATGCCTTCAAATAATCGTTAAATCCTTTTGTATCGCAAGCAAGTCAAAATCCTTCTATTAGCTTAATTAGGATTTTCTTTAATGATTAAATATGCTTCTAAAGCATATTTGTTTTTCTATTTATGTAAGATGTGTGTTACTCATACACATTGTCTTAAATGAATGAAATATTTTTTTTTGCTTTAATGTTTGCTTGCACTTGTCATATTTTTCCTTCTTTCTTGTCACATGTTAGAAATATTTGTATTATTCTAACTTGTTTTTGTAGCCAAGAAACCATAGCTCGATTCCTTGGTGCCCTCGAACGAGGGGGAGCATACATCAAGCGTAAAACATTTATTCTATCAATTTAACTAGACAATACACGACGATGTCTTTTTGATTTACAAAAAAGGTAGAAATGAATGAAACACACTAAATATTTGTTTAAAAATAATTTTACATTTAATGAGTTTAAATTTTGTAATCATCAAAAAGGGGGAGATTGTTGATAAAAATATAATGCCTAAAAACATTACTAATATTTTTTCACATCTTTACGTTTTAATAATCATAAAATATAAAAACGTTCAACGTAAAATTAAACGTAAACAAGTCATTAGTAGTAAATTCTCATTTCAACAAATACATCACTTAAAGGTATGAATAAATAAATGCTTAATGTATTTTATGATCAAAGGAAATTTGTATTCAACCTCACACTTTTATAAAATGTTGTAAACATTTAATAAACATTACAAAACATTTTCTACAATTAAAAGAAATGTTTTATTCAAAATAAATATTTTGAAATTCAAATTTTCGGACCTAAAACGGCTAGAAAAGTTCTAGAAAATTCCCTCTACACAAAAGACAAACTGAGGAAGCCCTAGTCTTGGGCGGCCCCCTTAAATACACGGCCGCCCCCCTAAAAATTAAGGGTACCGCCCACCTATTTAAGGGGACCGCCCCTAGGTAGACGCTCCCCCAGTTTGTCATATAAATACTGGACTTTTTCCCACAATTTTCTCACCTTTTGCACTCATTCTTTCTGTTCTAAAACTGCCCACGCATCTCATCAAAATCCTTTGATCATTTAATCATAAAGCTTTGTTTCCAAGTGACCCAAGCTTAATTCCTCAAGTGCAAGAGAAGAATACTTCCATCCTCAAGTGAAGAAGTATTACACCTTTGTGTGTGTTGTAGATCCTTATTGCAGTCCATATCATAACTTTGTACAATCTTTTGAATATCTTGTATTTATGTGTAGTAGCTATAGTCTGGCGATCTATGTATCTAGATATGATCGTGGTGATCTTACTAAGTATGGTTAGTTAGATTATGGCCATATGTAGTGTTGGTGAATTTGAAAGTTGTGAACTTGTGAGGAAGTCTTGAAGTTGTGAAGAAGCTGTGAAGTTGTGAAGTCGTGAAGTTTGTGTTGTCATTGGTTATAGACTCTGGTCTCTGTATCTAGGAATGTGCGGGGAACTTCGGAGCGAGAATTCAGTGCAGGAATATTTGGACGACTCGCTGTCGGTGTAGGCAACTGTTTTGTGTACGTTTTCTCCACCATAAGGGAGCTTTTTGACATAGAGAAGAAAACTCTCGATTAGGTGCTCGAGGAGTGGAGTAAGGTCGAAGAGTGCTTCGGTTACCTGAACCCCTATGATCCCCTTCGCGTTGTGGTTTGATTGTTCTTACTCTTATCTCTTGTCTTACATTATCTCCTCATACTATCATATCAATTGTTTAGATAAATATATTGTTCATATTGTGCAAGTGTTGAGTTCACATAAATTCAAATCTAGAATTTCTTTCAAACACTTCAAAACCTTTAATTAAAAAATGGTAAACTATTCAACCCCCCTTCTAGTTTTCCACATGTCTATCCTATACTTCCTGCGATTCCGAATCAGTCCCAAATCATCTGGGAGGTAGGTTATCTAGGTTGCAGTGATTAATCCCAACTATTCCCAAAACATATCTAAAAATCTATAAAGATTATTAACCCTCTTTGAATGAGTTCCTGTGCTTTTTAAGTATATTAAGTGATAAGTGCGGTGACCGATTAGTTCCTACACCAGGTAAGGAGTTAGTAATCCTCTCTAGTACCCATTGGATCCCATATTGACTAGATAATCTAACGATGGGGAAAGTTAGGTCCAAACCACCTGTACTACCAAAACCCAGGGTTACATAATAGTCAAGGAATATCTAATGAAACCATAATCTAACAGGAAACAATCATAACAAAAGTAACTACTTAACTATACCAGCACTTTAAGTGCTTAGCCGCTCATGGTAATGGAAACACAGCAAGAAATAGAAGAAATCATAGATTGAAAACTCATAATTCTTATAATATTCATATTTGAACGATTAAATACAAAAAGTAAGTAAAGTGTGATCTCCCTTGGACTCCAGGTGGAATTCTTTAAAGGTTGGAAGCCTTTGTCGCCTCTCCAATTATCTGTGCAGGAAGTGATATCAGAATAGCTTGAATGAGGCCTCTATTTATAGGTATTGAACCTGTTATGGTGCTACCAATAAAGGTGTTACGCCGTAACCATCATACACGACATTCCATATTTAAGCAGTTGTTACGGCGTAACCAGATATGGTGTTACGCCATAACCTTCAAATAACTTCCATATTTACGTGATCTTCATTCCATATTTGTAGATCTTCATGGTTACGGCGTAACTGGATAAGGTGTTACGTCGTAACTCTAACTTTGTCAAGATTTCCTTCCGAATATATAGTAAGATCAAGGACAATGTTACGTCGTAACTCTAACTTTGTCAAGATTTCCTTCCAAATATATAGTTACGGCGTAACTAGATATGGTGTTACGCCGTAACATTGTCCTTGATCTTCGTACTTGCTTAATATATGTTACAGTGTAACCATTTTTGGTGTTACGTCGTAACATTCTTCAGAATTTACACCTTAAGTCCTTTTTCCCTTGTATCTTGTCACTTTCCTGCATTTCACCTGAAAACTACAGAATGATAGAAAATATCTCGTTTTCGAGTATTAGTGAAACATTTGCAGGTAATATAGGGGGTATTTTGCCACCAAAAAGTATTAAATATTTGATGTTATCAGATAACAAATTATTATACATTATTTGTTCAAGTTTACTAGCATTACTTACCCCCGAAATTTCCAGACAACTGATCGTTGAAAATCAATATATATAATACGTATAATATATAAGTATAAAGAAAATTACTAATAATCCTTGAGGACAAAGATTACTAGCAATTTCTACACAAAAATATTATTCGTGCGATAAGTGATTACCGGGTTGTTTTCCCAAAGATTTATGAAATTGAGACCTCATTTGTTATTTGGACAATGACTTGAATTGGTTCAAATATGATTTGTTTTCTAAGATCCTAATAGCGAGCAAATAAAGGGACAATTAAACCTAACTAAAATAACGGGAAATTAAATTTTAACTAAAAATGCAATTCGGGAATCCTAAATGGGACCTAAAAATCCTAAATCAACAAAATTAAGTCCTACAATGATCTTTTTAGATTTTATAAATCTTAACTAACTAAAAAGCTAGGGCAAAGAAAACTAGACCAAAAACGAAAGAGTTTTAAGCTAAAAATCACTAAAAATATGAACGGGTTTCAATCTTGTTCTTTAAATTTTTTTTTTTGCAATTTTAACCCTACAGAAGCAACTCTATTTTTCCTAGGTTCTAAATGTTAAAAGAAAATTTTCCAAAATAGAATTATATTTTTTTGACTTTTTTATAATTTTTTATGAATTAAAACCGATTTTAATGAAAATTAAATATAAAAAATACTAAACTATTTATAAAAAAACTGGAAAAATTACGAAAAATAGCTTGAATGGTGAGGAATCTAGGAAAAATAAGCTCGTGAAAACAGCTTATCGAATAAGCTGTGAAATAAGCCAAAATAGCTTATTATACAAAAGAGCTCAAAATGTGTATAAGTATTAACTAAATGCAAACTCTAACGGATGAGCTATTGTAGCACAATGGTTGTGTGTGTTGGGTTAAAACGCTTGGTTGATGGTGGTAGAGGTCCCGAGTTCGAGCCTTGCTCACCCGGGGCTTCCTACTATCCCAAGTGTTTTTGCTTTTGCCATTTTTTTACAACTTTTTAGAACACTTAAAAATAAGCACTTTTTACAATGACACTTTTTTTATAAACCACGAATAAGCACTAGAATAAGCTAAATAAGACATAATAAGCTAAATAATCTAAATGACTTAACTGTTTTAACTTTTAAGGTAAATAAGCAAATTGCAAAAGAGGAATAAGCTAAATCAGGTAATAAGCTATACTAAATGAGCACAAAGAACAAAAATAAGCAACCAAAATAAGCTACAATAAGCTAAAATAGACAGTTTTAACTAAAAGGCTATAAAATTTAAAGGTTTTTAAGCTAGAATACAAATAAGCTCAAATAAGCTTAAACCTAAAGGAGATAAGCTAAATTGAACTTAAACTAAACTAATAAGCAAAATTAAACCTAAATAAGCTAGGAAAATAAGCAGATAAGCACAAATAAGCCAACTAGCACTTAAGCTAAAAACTGCATACAACAGCAAGGGGTGCATCTAGTTCTTGCAAGTTGATTTCTTTCCTACATATAAATTTAAAGAAAAGGCAAAACATGATAATAGCATATCATGTGGGTGGGTGCATGATTGAACGTATAGCAATGGGCAAAAACTTTCGTGCATTTGCATGTGATAGTCATGCGCAGTTACGGCCAATGAGTTCCTATCCTTTAGGTGACCAAACTTGAGAAAATCTTGAACATAGGCCTTGTGGTACCTGTGAGTGTTGGTTAACGTTTCACAAAAAGATGTCTTTTACAGCATTCGTTAATGTGTAAACTACTGTGGGTAGTGTTGTTTTGTCTTCTTCTTGCCTGCAAACAAATCTGGTTTTATCCCCAACGCTGCCTCGATTCCAAGCGAGCATTCATTCCATCTTTTGTCTTTCCAGGAACATTTAGCAAAGTTTCGACTAGACTCTCACAAACATTCTTTTCTACATGCATGAAGTCAATACAATGTGGAACAGAATTATGCCTCCAATACTTTAGCTTTCGATACCAAATGTTGAATTTCTTCCAATATGCTTCATTTACTTGGTTTGAACTACCCTCTTCTTCTGTTGTTTTCCTTTTTTGCTTTCGAATCTTCCCACCTCTGCCTCTCATATCTTCTTGGTTTTCTAAGGTCTTATTGTTTGTTCGTTTTCCTTTTCCCCACTTATTTTCAATATGTTGTACCTCGTTGTATATTTGTTCCGGTTAATGGTTTTAGAGGCAACGCTGAAATTCTTGTTGGTCCATTAAACGCTTACTTTTGCCTTTGAAGGATTGGTTGATGTAGATAGCGTCTGTGTCCTGCGCATAACATTTGCGTGATGAGGCAGAAAGTCTAACAAGGTGGTATACTCTTTCCCATTATACTACCAACCTTTGAATACACTGTATGGAAAAGCCACATAAATGTACAAAGTGCAGGGTAATCGTTTATCATCCATAAGACATCGGCACACTCGATTATAGTTTTCTTTTGGGGCGGCATCATATGTATCAACCCTGTTATCGAATAAAGGTATGCAGATCATCATCAAACGGTTCTAAAAAACATCGATCATCATTTCCAGGGTATACTGTATTATACCGGAAAGCATGATATAAACTTTCTTTTAATACACACATCATGAAGGAAAGTTGTATATAACAGTTAAAACTGGTCATACATTATGAATGCCTAGTTCTGAGGTTGACGTCAGCACCATCAGCACGATATTCCTTTAATCGTAGTTTTCTGGATCTTTAGCAAATTTGGGGAATTTTTCATTATGGTACGCCATGCCTGTGAATTCTGCTAGTGTGGTGACGTTAAAACCACCATCTGTTATCCTCCTTGCTGCGTTACCTTATTAGATCTTATGAAATTACTTTTCTACTTAAGTAAAGAGTCGTTGTAGTCTGGGTATAATTGGAAAGATACCACATTACCTTTGTCGGATGTTTTCCTACACTTTATGTGTCTTATTATCCATTTTCCATCTTGATATCCTACAAGTTGGACAAACAGTCAACTCCTTGTTATCCTTCCAGTAAAGAATGCAATTGTTGCTACATACATGTATCTTTTTGTATCATGATCCCATCATTCTCATTAGTTTTTTGGCCTGATAAGTTTTTTCAACCATTTCGTTACCAGCAGGTAGCATCTTTTTTAACAATCCTAGTAATTCAGTAAAGAACTTATCAAAAGCTCTATACTTACCCTTCAAGTTGAGTAGTTTAACTATTGCTGACAACTTTGTGAAGTTAGGACATCCTTTGTAAGAGGTTCTACCGCGTCTTTTAATTGTTCTTGAAAATTGGCAAGGTCATCCTTCATATAACTTTTCTTTTGTAGCATTAACCTTTTCTAATGTTGATGGGACATTATGTTGGATATTTCCTGATCACATAAATCCGTTGAAATCCATGTCGTCAACAAACTCTATTGTAGCATTAACAGGTATTTGGGCAGTTGTTGCTTGCTCATCCTTTTCTCCATGTTTATCCCATTTTATATAGAGTAGATCAATCCCGTATTTGAATAAATGGAACTACACTTCCTCCACTTTATGCTCTATGTGGTTTAAACATGTGGTACCACGGGACCTGGCATCATAAGATGTTGTTTATCTACCTCAGGTCGATTGTTCCTCATCTTCTGCAAGTTGGTTCTGCTTACTTAATAAAACGCTTCTACTCCATCAATAATTATGTTTCTTGGTCTATTTTGGTTTCCATCCAAGACTTGTAATGCTATTGTTTGAGGTCATTTTGTAACGTATTTATCTACAAGTCACAAATTAAAAACCAATTTTAAGCATCCAAGCATTTGTGTTTAATTATTAATTGGACATGTGAGCAGTGTAAATAGTGGTACTCAAAATTCCCTTTGATCACAATGACTATGTCAAAACAAACCCATAACCCAAACAGTGCCTTATTTCCAGTTGCAACCTCACAAAAAATGATACTCATGTTCCATGGTGGGTTTGGTTTTTTTGTTTTTTGTGTGTTTGGATTGTTTTGGGAATGTTTCTTGTTTGTTGTTTTTTGTTTTTGTTTTTTTTTGTTGTTTGGTTTTTTTTTTTTGGTTTTGGTTTTTTATGTTTTTTGGCTTTAGTTTCTTTTTTTGTTTTTCTTTGTTGTTTTTTTTTGCTGTTTGTTGGATTTGGTTTTTTTGGTTTTTACTTCTTTTTTTGTTTTGTGTCTTGTTTTTTTTGGTTTTTTTGTTGGGTTGCTGGTTTTGTTGTTTTGTTTATGGTGGTTCTTTTTGTGGTTTTTAGGATTTTTTTGTTTGGGTTGTTTTTTTTGTTTTTTTTGGTTTTTTTTTCTTTTGGGTTTGGTTTTTTTGGTCTTGTGTTTTTGGTTTTTGTTTATTTGTTGTTTTTTTGTGGTTTTCTTTTTCTTTTGTGTTGTTTTTTTTGGGTTTTTTTTTGTTTGTGTGTGTTTAGGGTTTGTTTTTGTTTTTTTTTTTTTTTTGTGGTTTGTTTTATGGTTGGTGTTGTTGGTGTTGTTTTTGTGTGTGTTTTTGGTCTGGTTTTTGTTTTCTTTTTTTTTTTTTTAGTATTGTTTGGTGTTTTTTTTTTTGTTGTTGTTTGGTGATTTTTTTTTTTTGGGTTTTTAAGTTGTTTTGTTTTTGGTTTTTTTTTTTTTTGGTTTTGTTTGGTATTTGTGTTTTGTGGTTTTTTTTCTTATTATTTTTTGGTTCATTTTTTGTTTATTATTTTTTTTTGGAAGTTATATGGTATTTATGCTGCTAAGTGTTTCCTACTATGAGATTATCAGAAACTATTACCTGATATACAACCACATATGCTTTTCTTATTATGTTTGTTTGTTCACATTATTCTAAAAATGACAAAGTATACATAAAACCAAACTGATTACCAATTATGTATAACAAATATAATTGTTTAATGAAAGTAAGCATAAGTTAAGACTTACACATTATGAATTTCCTAATCAATAAAAAAAGACCTAATTTAGATACTAATGAACCTCCCTCGTTGTTGATGGCCGGTCCAGAGCGACTGCGTGGATGGTGATGGTTTGGCTGTGATTGGTGACTAGTGAATGGTGGATCGTGACTGGTGGCTGTGACATGACTGGTGAATGGTGGATGGTAACTGGTGGCTGTGATTGGTGACTGGTGAGAATGTAAGAAACTTGGGTGGAGATGGAGATGGGTGGAGGGAGAATTTGAAATTTGCTAAAAAAAATATAGGGGGCGTTTTAAAATTTTTGGGGAAAGAAATTCTTTTAAATGATGAGGGGGATTTATAAAAAATTTTGGATGGGAAATACCAAACAAGGAAGCCATGGATAAACGAAATACCTGTGACCTCCTTCCACACCAAGACCTCAACCATCTCAGCCCTTGGGTCTTTTTCAATTATACCTTGTTTTGTATTCCTCTTATAGACTATCTGTTTTGAGCTTATTTGCTTATTTTATTTTTAGCAGCTAATCTGTAGCTTATTTCTTCCAACTTTTAATTTCTAAACCTCAAAAATAGTATTTAGCACCTTTCTTAATTTTCTTGAAACTTTTTTGTTATAAGTTTTGTATAATAATTAGTTTTACAAAATAAAGTTTTATGATTTTGTATTTTTAGTTTTAAAAGTTTTTAAATAATTTTCAAATTAGTTTTTAAATTTCTAATTAAGTTTGAAAATTTCAAATTAGCTTTATTGTTTTAATACTTGTTTTAGGTTTTTAATGTGCCTTGATTTTCTTGATTTACGGGAAGGCGGTCAGTGAAGCAACAAAATGCGTTGATGTCATCATTTTTTATTGTTCTTATTATTGTATTTACATTCAAAAAAACAATCGAAAATACTAAAGATGTTATGAAATCTGAACTTGTATATTGTGTTCTAGGTTCCACACTACGTGGTTTGTAGGTGACTTTTCATTAACCCATACATGCTCTAGCTATATATAAAATTATCTGGGTCTTGAGGCTTAACCACTCTTTCCACATTTAGACGATTGTGGCTTTACAGTGTCAATCTTTCCTTAAATTGGCTATGCATAGAATTTATTGGAACACAATGATTATAGATGGAATGTCATTATTATGGCAAGTGACGTATTATGTTTGTTGAGGATTGGTGTATACCGAGGTCGAATACAACCAGTTTGACGAGCTACCTCCGTTTTCTATTGGTGTTTTAATCACTTATGATAGTTGTTTATGTCTTTTATCAAGTTGTTTAGTCACTATGGTCTTTATTCACTTATGATAGTTGTTTATCTTCTACTATACAAACTCGCCGAAAATACCCAAACAAGCAATTCGCGTTTCGAGACTTTTGCAACCTTGGTTATAACTATTATCTTGAACAAAGTCATATCAGTGACAAGTACATTTAAATACATTCTTGACAAGGTATTTTCTTTATAATATTTGTTACTGAGTTGATATGTCGTTAGTTATCAAGGCTACGAATTATCATTAATGACTTACAAAGTAAACAAAAAATCCATATAATGAGTTAAAGTAAACTATTAAAATTTAAATTATTACACACATGGATTAGACGATAAACTATACACGAAACCAAACTAATGTGAACTTCCATAATCGACAAGACATACAAGGTGATTTGCGTAATTTCTCAGTAAGAATTGTTATAACGAATATTGAGTCAATGAAAGATGAACAATTTTGTAGGTCCAAGGTGGTATTTTCATCACTTCTTCTTACGGGAAGGCGGTCAGTTGAAGCAAATCATGCATGTATGTAATCATTGTTATTGTTTTTCTTTATAGTTTAACATTCAAAATACAATCAAAAATACTAAAGTGTTTTATGAAAAAAATGTGTAACTTGGATATTGTGTTCTAGGTGACTATTCATGCTATAGCTATCACATCTATCTCGACCGAGGCTAAAACACTCTTCTACCATCTTAACAATCTTGGCTTACATAGTGTCATATCTTTCCACAATGGCTACTGCATAGAATTTATTGACGAGACACAAATGATTCTAGATGGAATGTCATTTATTTATGGTTAAACGTGTATAGTTTGTTGACGAATGTTCTGGAGGCGGATACAAACCTGTTTGACGAGCTAACCTCCGTTTCTATTGGTGCTTAATTCATCTTCAAATATGTTATCGATGATACTACAAACTTAAGATCCAGCACACGATAAGAGAATTCATTGTTGAAGACCCGAACTTAATAAAACGTTTTGATTTCCAGGAATGATTATAACACTCGATATTTTAAATTCTATAACTAATTTATTTTAAAGCTTAACTATTTTAAGTTAAAAATTCACATATTATTTTTAACTTTAATTTAATTTATTTTTCACTTTAATTATTTATTTATCTATATATAAAACAATTATTTAAACTTTTTGTAATTTAATTAATTCTCAATTTATTTTTAAACTTTTTATTTAATTTATTTATTTTTAATAATAAAGGTTTAAGTCCATAGGTAATCTACTTACATAACCCGACCCAATAATCAAACACAACCCTAATTGAAACACAAATTCTCTACATCGACCCAATAGAATCAAACACAACTCTAATTCCAAGCCACTATAAGCAATCCATAATATCTACATCAATCTAGAATGAGTAAAGGTTTTCACTTTGTTGTTCTTATTTTGGTTTAGCTTATTAGCTTCTTTGTATTTGGGTTATTTGTATTTTGGTGTTTAGCTTATTTTGGTTTAGCTTATTAGTAGACTTAGGGTTTCTTGATTATGTTATTTGCTTATTAGTAGAAATAGGGCTGCTTGGTTTAGCTTAGTTGCAGAGTTAGGGCTATTGGGTTAAGCTTATTAGCAGAGTTAGTGGTTATTGGGTTAAGCTTATTAGCAGACTTAGGGGTTACTGGGTTTGCTTATTAGCCAGGAGCTTGGTGGTTATTAGGTTTAGCTTATTAGCAGAGTTAGGGTTTCTTGATTAGGTTATTTGCTTATTTGCAATCATAGGGCTGTTTGGTTTAGCTTATTTGTAGAGTTAGGGCTGCTGGGTTTAGCTTACTTAAAAAGTTAGTGGTATGGGTTAGGGACTGTGAATGTGCATCTGTATTGTGGGTTCAAATGGTGTGTGCTTACATCTGTAATATGGGTCAAACAGACCCTTACTCCAGAACTTAGTTTGATTTTTTAATTTGTTTTTGTCGAAATAATTTGCTTACTTCCGGCGAGCTCAAATGACAACAAAGGTGTTTCTAGTGAGGGGCCATCAATAACAAGTATTCCTAAGGAGGGGCCATCAATTGCAAGGCGGTCTAAGGAGCCCATTCCAAAAGAATTGCTTGATTGGTATGGTTATGACATGTTGAGGATGATTTATTGTGCAAAGAGGCACATTCTCGAAGTCATCTTCCAAAAGACCTATTCAATCCAAGGGATGTATGCTTGGACTAGCTAATGTTGAAACATGGGATAATATTGTGAAGAAATTTCGAATGAGGATACCTGAAAGATGTGCAGACAAGTCAAAGGGGAAAAGAAAGGTTTGATGTTGAAGGTGATGAAAAGATTTCAATCATTTTGTTTAATTTCTTGTAGTACTCTTCTATAAAGAGTGTTCTTGGTTAAAATGTTTAGCTAATTTTTGGGCAATCTAACTTGTATTAGCCTGATCAATCAATATTTCATGGCAGCTAATGATTGTATTGTGATGATTTTAATTAATCAACTTTCTTAGTTAATGGTGTTTTAATTGTTTTTTGTATTTTGAGATACGAGGTCATACAGGAAAAATTATTGGGTCAATACAGATTACTTATTTGTGATAAAAAAGCTTTTGGGTGTAATGGGTCATTTCATAATAAGCAGCTGTAATCTTCTCAGCAGCTTTAACAATCCAGTAGCATTAACTTTTCCACTGGCAGTCTTAACTTGAACTAGCAGTAGTAACTTTCACTGGCAGTATTAACTCATATCTGGAGCATTAACTGTTTACCCAGCAGTATAGTTTTGGAGTAAATAAATGCAGTTTTGGAGCCAAAATTGATGATTTTTCACAAACATGCATAGTCTTTTTAAATAATTAAATTAGTTAATTTAAAAGAATTTGGAGCCAAAAATTTTATCCAAAATTTTTTAAATCACCTAATTAAATGCATATCAGTTTCCAAAAAAAGAGCCCTTTCATATTCATCATAAACCCTGATTTCTCTCCTAAAAAAAAGACTGCAACCAAAACAGAAAAATCTAATCTTCTTATCACCAATACTCTCCAAGCAAGAATCATTTTCTTTTACCACATTGTTTGCTCAAGAGTAATGGAATAATCAAGCCGATGTTCAGAATTATTTGTGAATTTCAAGCCGATGATCGATGATTTCATGGTTTTTTCTGATAAATGAAAATGAATGATATGTATAGGATATGTATCGAGAAGTTTCTGATTGAAGATGCGGATGGAACCAACCATGCTGAAGATGCGGATGGAACCAACCATTCAGATCTGAAAACTAGATTAAAGAGTGACATTATCCCGGCTATATAAGTTTCATAGAGAAAATAGGCCAAAACCTGGTGGAATAAAGATCAAGGGTAACCTTTGATGTGTTGATTGGGTATAAGGGTTACACCGTGACTATTTTCAAGTTTTTTTAGGAGATATGGTTCGGTAGAACATAGGTTTGAAGAATTCTTTCCTGGATGATTGTGATAAAGTGTCAGAGATAAATATGAGATGAAATACGGTACATATATACTATTTTTTTTAACACAGATGTACTACTTAAGTTTATCTATGGTGGGGCATTTACATTATGTTTGCAACTAATTATACAACAATGTTTAATCTTTGTAGCGATATTTTGATGTTGACTTGACAGTCAGAAGTTGGTAATGCATAGTCTGGTAAATGCTAAGGAATTTCTGAATGAAACTGAGAGAAAAATTACTTATTGCCAACCTAAATACACTTTCGAAAATGATTGAACTCCCGGGTCAAGTATAGTGCAATTGGTGAAGTAGAAGAATTAGGTCGAGTTTGTGAACTTACAAGGACCAACGATTTCTTTATTTAAGTATATATGTCATTTCATAATAAGCAGCTGTTAATTTTCAAGCAGCTTTAACAATCCTAGACAGCGATTAACTTTTCCACTAGCAGTCTTAACTTGAACTAGCAGTAGTAAACTTTCACTAGCAGCATAACTCAACTGGCAGCATTATAAATGCTATTGCCGAGTGTTGTTAAACAGTTAGCATATTTTTCCATTGTAGTTCTCCCTAGCAGTATATCTTATATACTTGCAGTTACTAGTTTATACTAGCAATACTACCTATGTACTAGCAGTAGTAACATATTTACTCTAGCAGTACTAACTACTTAGTATCTTTTCCTTAAAGATCATTAGTATCACTATCTTTACTTGAGCATCATTAATCTTTAACAGCATCAAGTAGCGCTTTAATCCCAACACTTGTAGATTTTTGTGTTTTACGGAGAGAAATCAGCTAAGGTTTAAAAATGGTGCGTTCCCAAAATGTTTATCATCATAAAATGGGACGAGGTGGATATGTTTTTGTGAAAGAGAATATGGTAAGATTACATAATGTTTGTTTTACAAATTGATAGACGAGTTTGAGAAATGAATCTGTTTACATTGCACAATTTGCACATTTGCATTTAATACCCTCATATTTTTGTTTATCTTGGTTTAACTTTACATGTGTATGCATTTGATGTTTATTAGATTCGAAAATAAATAAATTGATAGCAGTGAAACCCCGGTGGGATATTGTGGTTGAAAGGAAGGGTAAAAAAAGACGAGAGAATTTACGGATGATTGAGATTCGATCAGTGGGAGATTAAACTTGTATGTTTGCCTGCATATTCTTTTATTATGCTTATTTTACGTTTTGATACCTAATTCCCATCATTTTTGTGCAGGAAAGAAAGAAGCTGATGACAAAAATCAAGGAAGTGAACCTTGAATTTGATGGATGGCACTATGCCATCACAGTTGTGTTTGGTAAGAGTAAAGGCGAGGTTATGCAAGAGGAGTGGGAAGTAGAGTTACAAACAAGAGGTATTTTCATCTTCCTCGAAGTAGACAAGCAACTAATGAAAGAATTGAGTTACTTCAAACTCATACTTATTAAATAAGAAACGCGTTTCGAGCGTCAACAAAAAGATGTATTGGTCAAGAAATTGTCCACCGAGATGACAGAAAAAGATGTATTGGTCAAGAAATTATCCAATGAGATGACAGAAACAAAGGGAATGCTTAGTCAACTGATGAATCAGTTGGCTGCACAAGGGGTGCAGTTGAATTTGTCATCTCAATTGCAAGTAGCATCAGATGTAAGCCATTTTTTATGTTGTAACTATTTCATTTTCTAATGCTAACACCATTGATGCTAATGATAGCAGGCACTGAACATAAACTGATGAGTTAATGTATTTCTTAATTTATATTGCAGGTGACTCCAATAGGCGCTTATGAGGTGGACGGAACTCCGTCAAGTGTTGTTGTACGTGACAAAGATGCGAGAATTCAGAAGAAGTCTAATGGACTTGTAACTTCGAGAAAAAGGGTATTGGAAACATTGGTTTGATTTTTGAATTTTACTTACATGACTTTTGTACCTGTGTTTTATATATAACATATAGGAACCTGTTTTAAAATGTAGACACTAAGAAAAAAAATGCGAAGTCACGAAGAAAAGGGTCTCAAGATTCCAGTCGCAAGAATATTGTGTCTCCAACACAGAATACCAACATTATCGATTATCAATAATGTGTCTTGTTATTCTTTTGTTTAATTAATTTCTGATATTATACAAAGAAAAAAAATCTTTTTTTTAGGCATTAAGTGTCAAACTGTGGCACTTATAGAAATCAATGTTGGTTGCTGTGGGAACCGTATACAGTTTGTGGAAAACAAATGTTGCAATATCAAGACTCCCAAATGATTGCTACATAGTGTCAATTGACTCATCGTTAGTGGATGATGGCATGCATACGGACATATGAATAATGGGTTAAAAAACAGTTAAGGATGGCGTACGGTGGTTTCTTTGCGTGCCAAAGAATCAAGATGTTCTTGATGAGGAGGTACATTCATGTGTTTTTTTCAAACTATTTATATTAATTTTCTATTTATTTCATGTTTGATACTAGCGTTTTTTTTGTTTACTATAGGTTACACCACCAACTACGATAACACAAAGATTCAGTGATTACAATTCTGCACCAAAATTACAATCGAAGCGCAAAAATTATGTCTCTCGTGAAACCATGCAACGGCAAGCTAGGACGGGGAAGAGTCATAAGTCTTTAAATTATGGTAGTTGAGAATTTGATTATGTACGACATTATCTATATATTGGTTAGCTATATACATTCGAGTTTTATTCAATTTGTATTTGCTTTTTGTTTTAAATTATGTTATTTATCATATACTTTATATATTATATATATATATATATATATATATATATATATATATATATATATATATATATATATATGTGTGTGTGTGTGTGTGTGTGTGTGTGTGTGTGTGTGTGTGTGTGGTTGCCGTGGTGTGTGTTTGTGTGTGTGCTGTATAATATAATGACACAAATTATTGATTTGTTATATGTGACTCTAAAAAATGCACTCAATAATATGTCACGCTTATAACATTATTGGTCACTCTGTATTTTAATTCTGATGTGATGTGATAATATTACAAAATGCAACACAACACTAAAAAATTCAATTGTGATATTGCGTTCAATGGACAATTGTTAACAAAATAACATTTCACTTAAACTTGTAAACAACATATGTCACAAATTATTAAACACTTTTGAGCCACTTTCCACTTGGTTCGTAACTTGTATGTGACTAAATAACAAAAAAAAAACTATTGTGTGACCCATATGTTACAAATTTCCACTCCACACACTTAAAATTTCATGTGACTCACTTGAATGAACAATAGTCACACAAAATACATATTCACTTGACTTTAAACAACATATGGTCACACTTATTAACACTTTTGGCCACTTTTGGTTAACTTGTATGTGACTAAATTAAAAAAAACATGCTTTGTGTGACTAAATATTACAAAACGCCACACAAACTTAAAATTCATGTGACCATTGGATGAACAATAGTCACACAAAATACACATTCACTTGACTGATTTTTTAATAACATATTGGACACACTTAATTAACACTTTTGGCCACTTTTGGTTAACTTGTATGTGACTAAATCCCAAAAAAACATGCTTTGTGTGACTAAATATTACAAAAGGTCACACAAACATAAAATTCATTGTGGCCATTGGATATATGAAACAATAGTCAAATAAAATTACACATTTTACTTGATTTTAAAAGCATATGGTCACACTTTTTAAACAATTTTGGGCCACTTTTTTTAAATTATATGTGCTAGCTCCAAAAAATCAACACCAGTGCTTATATGTGTGAACTAAATCATCCAAACGTCAAATTTATTATATATTTCATGTGGCCACAAGTCGGGAATGTCACACAAATACACATTTACTTAAATATATAATCAATCATAAATTGTCACATATATTATCTATTTTTTTGGCCAAAGGACTAAACGAACAATAGTTACTATCAAAAACTTCGTGTGACTTTAAGTGTTTAGGTTCACTATTACTGATTAATCCAACAAAACTTGTGCCTAATTTGTCCAAATATTCAGGGTTATTGGTCACTCTTTTTCTAGGAAATAGCCCACGAACTCCCTAAACGTTACGATGTGGGACCTACAGTGGCGTGATCTTTAGTGACAAACACCAAAAAAACAAGTGTACAATATTTATATGTCACACATTTTGGAATGTGTACAATACCAGTTTTTATACCAGTGTTTATTCCGTCGATTTTACAAGCAATTCTAGACGATGTCTTTTTGATTCTATAAAAAGGGGGAGAAAAATACATAAAACTCACTAAATACTTGTTTAAAAATAATTTTACATTTAATGAGTTTAGATTTTGTAATCATCAATAATAGGGGAAGATTGTTGATGAATCACAATGACCTAAAAGCATTTTTAATAGTCTTTCACATCTTTACGTTTTAGATAATCACTAATATAAAAACGTTCAAATGTAAAATTAAACGTAAAAAAACAATTATTTTAGTAGTATATTTTTATTTCAAAAATTATATCACTTAAAGGTATGAATAAATAAATGCTTAATGCATTTTTGATAAAAGGTCACTTTTACTTTCAACCTAACACTTTTAAAAAAAATATTTTGTAAACATTTTTTATAAATATTACAAAAACAATTTCTACAATTAAAGAAATTATTTTATTCAAAATAAACATTTTTGAAATTGAATTCAAAATTTCGGACCTAAATCGAGTTTGAAAGTTTCAGGAAAATTATCCCGACACAAAATGGACAAACTGGGAGCGCCCCCAGTTAGGGCGGCCCCCTTTAAAATACACGGGCGGCCCTACTTGTTATCTTTAAGGGGCCTCCTACCTTATTAAGGGGATCCACCATAGGTTAGACGCTCCTACGATAGTCCTATAAATTATAGATATCCCCACTATTTTCTCACATTTTGCACTCATTCTTTCTGATCAAAATCAGCCCACACATCTCATTAAATCCTTGATCATTTTAAAATCCATTAAAGCTTTGTTTCATGTGATCAAGCTACAAATCTAAAATGCAAGAGAAAAATACTTCCTACCCACCTCAACGTGAAGAAAGTATTACAACTTTGTGTGTTGTTTGTAATCTTATTGCATCCATATCAATAACTTGTAAATCATTTGTAAATCTTGTAAAGTTGTTGTTGTTTATTTTAGATCTTAGTGATTGTTGTAAGTGTAGTTGGATCTTGGTGATTTCTTTCCTTGTCAGTGTTAGTTTAGTTTTTGAGATCATAGAGTAGTGCTTGGTGAAGTAGTGGTGTGAAGAAAACTAAGGTGTGAAGATGTTGTGTAGTGTAATCAAGTGTGAAGCATATGTTGTGTAGTGACAGTTGTGGTTAGATTGGTTTCTATGTAAGATTAGGAAACTTGACGTTTGCTTAGTGTCGAAAATCAAGATTAAGCGAAAGGTGTGTAATGGTTTTACTCCGCATAAGGGAGAGCTTGTTGACATAGTGGTAGAAAATTCTAAAGTTAGTTGTGCTCGATGGGAGTGGAAGTAGGGTGGTAGGTGTTAATTAACCACATACATTTTACTCATAAATGTGTGACTAAATGACCAAAATATAGTTCAATAATGGCATTGGCATTTATGTGTTTTGTTGATTTATGATTGTTGAATGTAACGAAGATTACTAAAGGGACAAAATCAAAGCCAAAACGGACAAAACCGAGCATGGGATTGAAAAAAGCGTAAAAAGTCAAAGTCAAATAGTCAAAATCAAAAAGTAAAAGTCAAATAGTCAAAATCAAAAAGTCAAAGTCAACAAGTCAAAGACGAAGCCAAAACTGAAGAAATCTTAAATGGGCCAACTCGTACCCATTTAATGGGCCGGGTCAGCCCATTAAGCCTTCATCTATAAAACTTATAAGTTTTAAAAGTTTAAAAACCCTTAAACACTAAACCAGCCCAAAACCAAACCAAAAGCCCAAACTATATACCTATTAACCCCCTTACCCGTTATTACTATGGTTATACCCACCATAACTCACTTAAGGAATATCGTGGTTGTCCCTATAACCCTAAAACACCTTTAACCCTTGGTACCCTGTTATCCAAAATCAAAACTTTCCCGCCAACACTCCTTCATATGTCACTCTCAACTCCTGTCCCCTGCTCCCCTTAGACAAATCCATTACTTCCACTCAAACCCAAACCAATAAATGCAATTCCCCTTGGCAATCCCCAACGATTGATGGGACAAGAGAATCTGGGTTTAGATTGCAAGAAGAGCAAAGCAAAATGGCAGGGCTTAGATGATGACTTTAAAGCTCCTCACAATAAGAAGGTGGGGGCCACCTTGAGCTTCACTCACAGAAGTAGCCACACAAAGAAAGGAGGGAACCACAGAGTTTGTTTATCTCTATAAATAGGGATCTTGTAGCCTGTGAGGCATCTTGTTTTTAGTTTTTTTCTCTTAAGCTTTTATTTAAGTTTGTTTCTCTGCTTATTGTTTTACTTTTATTAAATGCTTTGTTGTATTTTTAAGTTTAATGAAAATTTAAGTTTTTATGTTTAAATTTGTTTTTAAGTTAATGCATTTATGTTTAATAAACATTTGATAAAGTCACATAAAGCTCCTTTTTAAATTTCACTTAAAGCTGTTTTACTTAAGTTACCTATAAGTTTTTCAAATAGCTTATCGTGTTTAAGTCTTTTTACAAGAATCACTCAAAAAGCTATTTTAGTGACAGCCAAAACCTGGCAGGGCTTGGTGGGTTTTTACTAGCTTGTTTTAACAAAGCTAGAGCTTGTTGGCAAAAGCTCTTAAGAGCTTATTTGCCTTGTTTAGAGCACAAGGGCTTTGAAGTCTTTACGTTTCATTTTTTAGCATAAAACTGCTTATTTGCTTACTTTACTGCTTATTATTGCTTTTTACATTCTTATTTATGCTTATTTAAGTTGATTATTGCTTATTGATGCTTGCTATTTGTTTAAATTTTCTTTGTTTATGTTTTTCATGAATCTGTCACTTTTTAGTTAAAATTCTTATTCTTGTTTGCTTATTTTAAGAGCTTATTCTTGAGTTTTATCTAGGAAATTACAGGTTACCGTCTCAAAGTCGAATGCACCTTCTTCGTCCTACCACTTATTCCCCAAGATTGCCAGCTCTTGTCGACGCCGTAAAAGGCTTTGCTTCATCAGAAATCTTCTCATCCTACTTCCGTTAAAGCATGTTGACAGGAAATTTGTTTACTTGTGGTGGTTAGCCATCTTACCACCAATGTTTGCCACCGATGGGCAATGTTTTTTGGTTCTTTCAAGATAATATTCAAAGATACTTTCAGCAGCCGCTGAGTGAACTATAATCTAGGGAAAATACCGGTTACCGTCCTCAAAGTATTTGTGACCAATTCAACCACCAGGGTTTGCTCAACCGAATGTGCTAAAATAATCAAAAAACAGTACAATAAGGGTACAATCATAATAGAGGAACTAAATCAAGTAAATCAGAGTTATCATGGCTCTGATTCTAGCAACAACACTCTGCTCCTTTGAATGAGTTGTCAAATTACCAAAGGATTATGATACTAAGTTTGAAAGCCATGCCAAATCATATTAATATATGTGATAAATGAATTGGAATGAAATGAATACTTCAATAAAGCTTCGTGTTGAATCACTCCCAATGAGCTTAAGATCATGATGGCTAGTTTCTTTCTATATGAACACCGCTTCTTCTTTCGAGTTTAGGAACATCCCTAGCAACACCATTGCTACCCGACAATGTGAATTTAAAGGTCTCACCACCCGAAGTGGTTTGTTTTAGGATGGACCTTTCGTTCTAATGCGCCTCCTCCATTCATTAATCCTCGAGGAGGATGAACAAGCAGAGGGGAGACGTATATACGGACTCAGAATTCGTTAAGTCTTACCATTAAGGTCCCATTTCTCTTGTCAAAAACCTTAAGCTCACTTCACACAAATTTATGAGATGCCAAAAGGGATTCTCTTTCACCCCAATATACCTTTTCCTTCTAGGATGTACAAGGAAAATCAGCATGACATAAGATGAATTATAAATTCATAAGTTTTGGCAAAATGTTTCAAACAACTTCGCATCAATTTCTCTCTTACTGTTGGCATTAATTTTAAATCGACAGTACCAAATAAATGGCTTTATGCTCTCCGTTCAAATAAGGAGAAAACTTTTAGAACTGGCAATTACACCCCTCATTGATAATATTGATCAGAAAAGGTTATCTTAGAGTTTTAAACGAGTAACTTGGGGAGACCCTGGAAATTTCTCATTACGTGTAGTTTTAGTGAGCTCAAATGCAAGGCCTTAAGCCGATCGTAGGTGCCAGTATCTAACTTGATGACTCTCTCGGTTTTGGAAAAAATGTTAGGTTTATCCGAATCTTTTATTCACCAATTGACCCTTGAATTAGCTAAAACGGTCGGTTTGTACTTGGGCTGGAATTGCAATGGGATGTTTTGGTTCCGGTAAGGAAGGTTCACAGTTCCCTGCTATTTGTCATCATAGATTATGAAAGCGATCCTGTCGAGTTCCTTAATCTTGGGATACCTTTCTTGTGGTCTTCGCTCGTGCTTTGATGACGTTGCATGGTGAAGAATTGATTCTCCATGATGGTGACGGAAAAGATTAATCTTGTATATGAAACTTGGCAGTTCAAAGTTATTCTAAAAACTTCAAGGTGAATCATTCTACATGATTGTTATTTACAATGTTTCACTACAATGATTTATCTTGAAGGAATGGTTCGCAATTGAGAAAATAACAAAATCATTGAGTTTGGCCAATCCCACTTTTCTATTAGGGAACCCGAACATTACTTCAATTTACTTTACCTGAAGTTAAAGATGATCATCTTTGTTCCGGGTGGGAGACCATTGTTCTAATAGAGAAATTTGATATAAATCTGATTCTACCTAAGGATCTCCCTCCCTTCTTCTATTGTCAATCTATTTAGTGGCTCAAATTAACTAAGAGTACCACTTCTTCTTCTCCTAGTCTCACAACTTCTGAGATTAGTGATTATTCTCTTGAGGAGTTCGCCGATGAACTCGCTCTTATTGAGTCATTTCCACCGGGAAATGATGACATGACTCCGGAAGACGTTATTAGAGAGATCGAATATTTGCTTAACCATGATCCATTATATTCTCCTAATAATGCATTACTTTATACCATTCCCGAGATGTTCACCGATGAACATACTCTTGATTATTCATCTCACCCAAGATATGATGATGCCGATGATGATCTTTTTGATCTCAAGACCGATAATGATGAATGGGGAAAAATATTTTATGATGATCCATTTGACTCCAAGGAAAATAAAATCAAAGTTTCTAAACTCTTGGTTGATGAACTTGATTCCACTGGATCAAGTAGTTTCCTTCCTCATTTCCTTGAGAGTGACTCGGTTCTCTAATGTGGATTTTTCCAAGGTTGATAAACTTTGACTTCAAACGATACACGAAGGGACATAAGTATTTAAATACGGGTATAAATCGTTCATGAGAACTTTATGAAGTCACCAATCGGGAGTATCACCGGATAGAATGTAAAAAAGATATCCTCATATAATGCTTCTTCATTCTTGAGGATTATAATTCATCCCTCATTCTGATCATTGGACTTCCTTTCACCATAGAAATTCCCGGCGTCCGGTCTTTTCTCTCGTTTTCATGAAAACTGAGGAAAAAGTTTTTCAACCCCGGGATTCTCATTTCTAAAGGAGTTCATTCGCTGCTACCGAAATTATCTCATCGGGACTCTAAAGCTTTCAAAGTCATTAATATTTTTGAAAGCCCGATGGAGATTTTTCCTTGCTCGTATGGAGAGTACATCCGTGTTTTGGATGTTCCATGTCTCCATTTTTATCCCTCATGAATAACTTAATTCGGGGGACGGGTCAAGCTTAGTGACCTTAAACAAGAGCTTCGTGGGTGGCAACCCATGCTTATCCTAATATAATGGTTTGTAAGAATAATATGTGATGTGAGGAGGGATCGCCTTTCCTTTTTCGTCGTTTTCGTATGTTTTTTGTTGTATGTCCAGGATTACCCCGGAATTAGGAATGCCTCTCGTAGGCTCTGTTTTGTCTATCGTTCACTTGAGGCTTCACCTTCGTCAGCTTCTTATGGGAATAGAACATACTAATTCTTATCGGACTATCGTTTATCTTTATGGCACTCTTATCAAAACGGCTTATGGTTTTACGTAGGAAGAGGACTCTTTTTAAAAAATTTGAGGGTCAATGTTCAATTCTTGTATGGGAGTTCTTTCGTTTGTTTGTGCTTGCGTCGGTGTTTTACGTAATCCCGTTTTTACCACCAAAAATACCATAAAATGAAAAAATTTCTTAAAATTTTTCTAAAATATAATAAGTGTTTTTTTCACAATGTTGACTTTCCTGTTGGGTTAGAATAAGAATAAATTTTTACTCGATCGAGGTGTGTTGAGCTTAGCTATTTGTCCCTTAACTTATTAAAACTAAGCAATTTGCGGATCTTTTTATTAAAGATTTTAATTTGCGTAATTAAGAACGAGAAATGATTAGAGTTATTTATTGAGTTAGATGCTCTAAACAAGGATTAGTTGAAATCTAAGAGGCTCGTTATGTGTAGTTTGTGGCTTCTTTTTCTCTCCTATAAGCTTATAATGGACTAATATACGTGCTCTCTTTTTCAATAAATTAAACTTTTATTGATCTAAATAACGATTCAATAATTTATTTAGTCTTAGTTCAAATTTATACTTAATTTTTATAAAAATAAATTTTATCTATATCGTGGTAATATAAAGTGTAAAAAAATGAAAAATGAAAAATGAAAAATGAGGTAATAATAATAATAATAAAAACTGTGGGCTAATAAAAGTTTACTGCATCTTGCCGGCTCACAACCGATGTTGCAGCCTTCTAAAAGGTCGAGGATTTCCTTAGTTTAAAGGATGTATAATTATATTAAGTGTAATATATGTGATTTAATAAATATAGGGAAAATATCTTTTTCTTAAATTTAAATATGCTTTTGAACTAAGACTATTTCAATTTAACTTGTGATTTTTCTAAATGAATTGATTATTTAACGGGAAGCCTAAGAGTTTTTGAAACCGATGGTCCGTGAGTTCCGATACTATTCTCTATGGGGTGTCAAAAGCCTGGTCACCTAAGCCGGTCTCGGTTGGGATGTGCCGAGAAGAAAGTCGCTACATGGAATGATCTCGCCTTCAAACTCATTACTTTTTAGGTGGAACATGACGCATAAAAATTTTGCAAAACGTTGATCCATGGTTGAAATTCAAAATAAGCACATTCACCTAAGATATAATAATTTTCGAGAGCGAAAAGTTCACAAGTTACAAGTATGAGTAGTGTTAGCATCTTAACTTGTGTTTAACGGTGATTTCGTTTTTATGCTTAGTTTGGGACAAGTGAAAAGTCGGGGACGATGAATTAATCTTTTTGAGCATTTTAGGATTAAAGTTATTCTTGTTCTGTGACCCTAAAAGTTATGAAAATAACGAAAGTCAAACATGTTAGTTAGTTGCTTGAAAAGAAAAGTACAAAAAAATTGAGAAAATGGAAAAATACAAAAATATGTGTAGGAATAAGTGTGAATAATTAAAAATGGTCAAAACGGGGCTTTTCAAAACTA
>BQNB010026769.1:38612-58261 GCA_026074375.1 Tanacetum coccineum | reverse complement strand
AAATATCTGTTACATTTATATTTACCTAAGAAAATGGAAAAGAAAAAACCATAAGATAATGTCTAAGTGGAAAGAAGGAGCTTGTTGAGACCACGTTACCTTAACAACCTTTTTATCAATTTCTTCAAACGTGTCTCTTTCTTTACCTTTTCTTTCCATCCTTTTGTACCTATTTCACCACCAAAACACACACAAAAGTGCAAGACATACTCACTATTCACTAGCTCACTTGTATATTTTCCTTACAAAATATGGCAATGTTGAGTATGAGCAATGCTACATTTCACAGACTCACCTCTTCATCTCCTTGTGTTCCTCATATCCCACTTGCACCTTGTTCTGCTTCACCATTTGCTAAATGTGAAACCACAAGTAGTAGCAGGAATGGGGTTTGTTTTGCACTTAAGAGCCACCATGTTCAAACTCAGGTTTGTGAAGAAAATGAACATGAGGATGAAGAAATGGATATAGTTTCGGTTAAGGGTAGTGAGAGTGTTTTGTACTCAGTGTCGCCTCTGCCTCTTCTTTTGCTTGCTGCTCTTCCTGGAGGTAGTTAAATGCTGCCTATTACTTGTCTTTTTGATTTGTTTGTATTTTCGCATTCTACTATATTATATTTTAGAAGATATGATATATAAAATCATTTCAAACCATTGTGATTTGATACAAAAGAAGCAAATAAACTCTTTTAGTTGGGTGGTGTTTGACATTGGGTATTTGGGTTTGCTTATTCAAAATGCTAATTAGCTTGTTGGAACTTTAAATTAAATTTGTGATAGAATAAGCAGTTTTGCAATAAGGAACTCGGTACCCGCTTATTTCGAATTGCAAAAGCAGTTTTACATAAGCAATCCAAACACCCCTTAAGTTTTAAAATTGGTCATCAAAATCACTTTTTTTTTTTATAAAGAGTTACCCCGGCAAAATTATAAACACCTCAAAACGTTTAAGGACAAATGAATATTCCACATTCTTCTCGATTCTAAGCACTAGCACAACTTAGAAAGCCAAAACAACATGTATATGACATGCCATATGGTTACAACTTATGATCTTATTCTATTTCTATATCTTCGCTTTTGAAACTTAATGACAAACACCCTTTAGTCAATTGTTCAACAAATTTGTCAATTAAATACAATTGGAAGCACAAATAATGGAAACAATGTGCTATTGTTGTGGATGATAGTAAGAAGATACGCATTATACATTTATGTCACCATCTCTGATATCAGAATTTTAGCTTATTGCTTGAAACTGATGTGTACGATATATCATTAGCTAGCTTTGGTTTGTCTGAAAATGTACGCAATTGGTCAACACCAATACGTTGTTGCCCGTGCTTCCACAGGCCGAGCCATAATTCTCTATTAGAAAGGGCAGGCAAAGCCCGAATGTTTTTTATTTCTTTCTTTCTAAATGATATCACGAATGATGCCAACGTTTGGTTTTGTAAATGTTAGCTGGAACTATTAGGTCGCTCTTTGGACCAATAGTTGAGATCGTCAAATCTTTGGATCTCCCAGGTTGGCTTGTTCACTGGGGCCACCCTGGTAACATGGTACGCTTCTGATTTTTTAAATTTTTTTTTAAACTTTTAACCTTACTGTTAGGCGATAAACAGGCAATGTTTTATGGTTGATCTTATCATCTTGCAGGCAGTCGTGCTCTTTGCTATGGGTGGTTACGGCAGTTATTTAGGTTTCCGTATTCGCTTTTCTGATGATGTGGTAAGAATCTTACCAAAAATACAAGTGTTTATGCTCATTAATTATCGGCCAAGTTCAATCACTTTACTTTTTTAATACAACATTTGCTTTGTTCTGTAAACTATAGATATGCAAAAATATAGCTGACTGACATTAATGAATATAGGACGAGAAAGCAATGGCCAAAGACTTGCATCCTAAACTGCTAGCCGGTATGTTCTTCTTCTTTTCTCTTGGAGCCACCGGTGGAGTAATCTCGCTACTCACTTCAGATAAGCCAATCCTTGAAAGGTAAACCTTGTGACGTACTGACGTGTGCATAAATGCTGAACCATCGATCATGTATTACATAAAGGAATATTAGTCTACTAACTAGTGGCCTTTGGCCTAAACGGTACTTACCAACTTTTAAGTTGATGGGCAAATTTTTTTCAGCAACAAACACCAAATGTGCTTGATTAAACGTCCTATTTATACTAAGATTTTTTCTATTACATTATGATTGTTCATTGTTGTTTAATTTTGCGGGAATAAAAAATAAGAAGTTTGACAGTAGATATGTCGTAAAATACATTTTTTTCACTTGGTAGAAGTACTTAACAAGGTATTCATATAGATGTTACTGAAAATTTATGCAGTAATTGCTTATTCTTATTGTCTAACATTATATTATATTTGGTTTCTGGTAGTCCTCATGCTGTGACGGGGTTGATTGGCCTAACCCTTTTGGCCGCACAAACTTCATTGCCAATATTATTCGAGGTACACCTTACCCTTCATTTGTTTTAGCAATTTAACAGAGATAATTAAATAAATGTTATTTTACTTTTTTGTTTACCATGATATATTTTGGTTCACTAAGTTATCCAACATATCCTTATTCTCTGTCATTAGTGACGGCACTTTTCTACAACTTTAGCTGAATCGACCCACAGATTAACATAATTCGTTAAACGCTGATCCTCAACCAAGTGGTTTAGCCACCTTAATAACACCTTAGATACTATTATGCGAGTAAACGATATTGACATTCTTATCTATTTTTGTGAAGAAGTTCATGTTTCATAATTTTTACGTTGTTCTTTTGTCATTGATGCAGGGAAATCCGGGGCTACGAAATGTTCATGCGATCTTAGGTAGCGGGATTATGACATTGTTTCTTGTACACGCAGCTCTTGGTCTTCAACTTGGTTTAAGCTATTAATCTGAATCTGGTCAACAAATTTACCAATAAATAATTTCCATACTTAGCATTCTTTCGGATAACATACAAGGTTTATTCGTTTTTGGGGTAACAATGTGTTAGGTTAGTATATCCAAAGATGTATGGTTTTGTGTGAATAAAGCTTATATTCACACTTAATGTAAAAAAGCTCTAAATCACTTATGGCCTAAAGGACTATCAAATTTCTTTGTTACACTCTTTTTTTACAACTATTTATAGTGAAACCTTGTAGGATGGACCGATGGAGTATGAACACATTACTAAATCAATGCAATCAAGTAACGAAAATATTAAAATGAAAAGTGGACTAATTAATCATTCGAACAATAATACAAGTACTAGAAGAAAGTAATAAGCATTGTGGAAAATGATCGCATAAAGAAAATTCTCTCCAACAATTATATGGCAAGTTGGTATGTGTTTAATTACACATACCTTTTACTTAATAAAACGATCCTAAACGACAAAAAATGCACATAAAATGCCATATATACGCTTGTTTTTGTGTTTGTACTATGCAGGTAACGGATATTTAAGAAAAGGACAAAATCAAAGCCAAAACGATAAAACCGAGCATGAGAACGGAAAGAGCGTGAAAAAAAAGTCAAATCAAGGCCAAAAGTCAAAAAGTCAAAGTCAACCCAAGTCAACCCTGACAAAGTCAAAGTCAAAGTCAAAGACGGAGCCGATATCGAAGAAATGTTAAATGGGCCAACCCGTACCCATCTAATAGGCCGAGCCAGCCCATTTAAACATTATAAAGACTTTTTAAGCCTTAAAGATTTAATAAAGGCCCAACACTTTTTTATTATAGCCGGCTCAACAAACAAGCCCAACATAAACACATAACAACCTGTTAACCCGATCCTCTTTTATCCCTTACTCTGTTAGTCCTTTAAGGACTAATGGTGCAAACAAATGCCAGCCACAAGGGCTTA
The DNA here is from genome assembly GCA_026074375.1 of Tanacetum coccineum. Taxonomy (NCBI): domain Eukaryota; kingdom Viridiplantae; phylum Streptophyta; class Magnoliopsida; order Asterales; family Asteraceae; genus Tanacetum; species Tanacetum coccineum. Next base: position 54,389 of record BQNB010026769.1, on the reverse strand, counting down.
ATATGCCAACTTCCCCCCAAAGTTATATCACCACAAGGACCATGTGTGCAATAACCTTAAACAAGTTGAGGGACCATTCCTGCCAATAATCCAAACCTTTACCCTGAAATTAAGCTACTGTTTATCTTCCCTAATTCCCGCTAATCGCCCTACCCTACTGTTCATTGTCGTTTTCACCTCACACCTGCAACAACACAACAAAAATAGCTTAACCCCACACCATAAAACGACATTCCATGTTGGCAATCCTAGGAATTTTCATTCGTTGATGGGACTAGTACAAAAATTGAGGGTTTAGATCAAAAGGCTTGGTGAGCACTCATATTGGATGGCTATGATGAGACTTGGAGCTCTCTCACACAACAAACACAACAAGCACAAGTTTGAAGACATTGACAGCCTATAAAAGAAAAGAAGACAAAGAAGAAAAGAGGAGTAACTAGGAGTAGTGTAGTTTTAGCTTAAATTTACTTTTCATGTTTTAATTTATGTTTTCTTGTCTTTAAATTTCTGTCTTTACATTTCAAAGCCTTGTAATCCTTTTACAGTTAATGAAATTTCAGTTTTCCAAGTTTTCAAATTCTGTCTTTTAAGCTTATGCATTCAAGTTGTTTGGTGTTCACAAGTCATTCTCATAAGCTCTTTTAAGCTTATAGAAACTGTTTTTAACTCATTCAAAGTTTTTTTTGAAGTTAAAGGAAAGTTACTGTTTCATTACTTATAATTTGGATTTTCAAGCTTTTGGATGATAAGCTAGCCAAGGATGAGCTTATGGGTGCTTAGATTTGCTTATTCATAAGCTGGGTAGGTCTTTAGAGCTTTTAGGAATTTAATTTTAAGCCCTTGTTTAAGCAAAAGGGCAAGGTACACTTCCATTTTCTATTTTAGCTTATTTTTATGCATTTACTTTTCATTGCTTAAATCCTGCTTATAAGTACTTATTTCCTGTTTCCTTTTGCTTATTTGTTCTTCATTCATCTAATGTTATAACTGTGTTCTCATAATTTACCTTAAAGCAGCTTATCTTTGTTTAAAATTGCAATTCAAATCCTTAAAGGGGTGTTTGGATTAAGGTTCAAAATGGGTCAATTCTTTGTTTTTATTGGTTTGGGTCACCAAGCCAAGTTTGTCAAGATCTTTTAAAGTAATTTATTCTGTTTTGTAAGGTTGTTAAGTTTTAAAATTCACTTTTAAGGTTGTAGGTATTCATTGATTGAATCTGTGGACTCAAACTGTTTTTATAAGCTCATAGGGTTAGATCTTGGTTAATTGCATTGTAGTAGTTGTTTTTATGATAGGTTTTGGTTAAGAATGTAGTAAGGTAAGTAGTCTTTAAGTTTGCAATTGTATTATGCATTTTGTATGCTTCTGTCATACATTTTTCTTGTCTTTTAAAAGTAAAAAATTCAGCAGTCAATTTAGTTAGCTCTCATAAGTTGTCAAATCTAATTTTTGTCTTATAAGCTCATTATGGTCCATAGTTTATCTGTTAAGGCTAATTTTGTGTTTTAAAGCCTTATTTCTAGCTTATTTTTAAGGCCTGCATATACCATTTGTCTTATAAAAGAAAACCAAAAAGAAGCCAAAACTATGTAAGAAGCCCTTTTCACAAGCCTTTTTCAGGGCTTATTTGATTTTCAAATTCATTTTTATTTGCTATTATTAGAAGCCTTAGAACAATCTTTAAGCTCATAAAAGCCTTATGGCCATAAGGTTCTGATTAGGTGCTTAAAATTAAGCCCAAAAGTGCCCGTGTGGGCTGTTTGGTCAACAGTTTTAGCCAAAGAAGCTTATTTACTCTTTTGAGCTTATAGCTTATTGAGTTTGCTTAATTTGTGTTTAATATTGCTTGTTAGGTTAATTTTTAAGTCTTTTTAGCTTTTTCAGCTGTTGTAGAGCTTATTCGACCTTATTTGCTTTTAACTTAGAATTTTTAAGTGTTTTAGCATTTTTGTCATTTTAGCTTACTTTAGCTCATCCTCTTTGCTTATTATTTTTGCTCATGCTTATTAGGTCTAGCACTTTATTTGTTTAAGCTTATTTTCCCCTTTTCATTGCTTATTGTGTTTAGAATAGCCAACAGTTTAGTTTTAAGTTTTAAGTCATAAAAAAAATACAGCTGGTATCTTTTAAAGCTTCATTTTTTTAGCTGTAATTTTTGCTTTTCAAAATAATCTCAAAGTATTTAAAGTTGTTAGTTTTCAGTCTTATTTTATAACTTTGTTTTTTAAAAAGTTTTCAAATAAAAGGGAGTAGGGAAGTCAAGGGTGGAGCAAGGCTCGAACCCCTGAACATCTACCCACATACACCATTGTCAGCACCTCAACACACGCACACACACATCCAACTGACCTTAGGTCTTTTTCAATTTATTCTTGCACAATTAATCTTTTATAGTTTTTTTAGCCAGTTTTGCTTATATGCTGTTTTTAGCTTATTTAATAGCTTATTTGATAAGATGTTTTCACCATTCATTCTTTTTAACAATTCCTCACTGTTCAAGCTACTTTTCATGGATTTTTTTCTGATTTTTATAAGTTGTTAGTATTTTTTATATTTAATTTTTGTTAAAATCGTTTTTAATTCATAAAAATTATAAAAATATCCTAATTCTTTTTTAGAAAAATTTTCTTTTATTCAAAATAGCGCACTTAGGAAAATTTAGATTTGTTTTTGTAGGGTTATATTATATATTTGATTTTTTAAAGAACGGATGAATCCGTTCACGTTTTTAGTGTTTTTAAGCCCTAATATCTTTCGTTTTGGCCTAGTTTTCTTTGTTCTTACATTTTAGTCACTTAGGATTTATAAAAAGTAAAAAAATCATTTTAGGATTAAAATTTCATGTTTTAGGTTTTTAAGTCGCGTTATTACGTTTCCGTTTTTAATTTAGTCATTACTTTTGTTTTTAGTTTAGATTGCCTTTTAATTGCTTTTTCTCGTAGATTTAGATAACCAAATCAAACTCTTGATTATTTAATCATAAATTCTCAAACCAAAACTCGATTTTCCATTCACGCCTCGTCGGGAAGAACGACCCGGGTTTGGTTTTGAACTTTGTGGGTAACGAAGTGAGAGACCGATACTTTCGGTAATACTATACTACTATTATTGATTATCCTCTTATGCTCACATCCGATATTTCAACAAGATCACTTCTACGATGAAGTTTCCGAACGTCCCGAGTACGTCGGTTAAGCTTATGCTTTTCCCATTTTCCCTCGAGGGGGCAGCCCGGATTTGGCTTGACAAAGAACCCCCTCAATCGATTCTTACATGGGATGATCTTGTGTCGAAATTCATTAACAAATTCTTTCCCCCTTCTAAAACGACAAATCTTAGAAATGAAATCACGAGATTTCAGCAAAGATTTGACGAATCGTTTTATGAAGCATGGGACCGATTCAATGATCTTCTTAGGGCATGCCCGCATCATGGGTTTTCAGAATTGCATCAACTCGATACATTCTATAATGCCTTGAACACAAATGATCAAGATTCATTGAATTCCGCCGCGGGTGGTAACTTTTTGGATAAAATGCCCCGAGAATGTCTAAAAATCATCGAGAGCAAATCCAAAGTTCGCAATTCACGAAGCAAACCCCCATTGTTGCTAAAGTGAGTGCAAGCACTTCACCTCGAAAAATAAATCTCCCCGATGTCTCCGAACTAAAGTTTTGGTCCAACGAATTGCTCCTTATAAGAAGAATCTAATTCCACAAAGATCCCGCTCACACAATCTCCAGGTGCCCTGTAAAAGCAGTACGAGCATGTTGTGTAATACTGCGGGGGTGGTCATTCTTTACAAAAATAGTCCAGCCACCGATGGCTAAACATCTATCGTGGTACAATATCCAAGGAATGACGTGTACAAAGCCGCCGCAGTTTAACTTACACCAAGCGGAATGCCAAATTACGACTCAGATTGGTTGCTAAAACCACATTCGCCTCCTGGTTTTCCTCTATGAATACAATCAAAAACAACCAAAATTTGGGGGGATCAATTTAACCACAAATCGGAACGGGAACATTTTTACCAAAAATCGGGGTAATATTTCAGTCAAGGTATAAGTTTAACCAACCCAGATTAATAAACCCCGACTTATCAAGCTCAAAGCATCAGTTACACCTGCAAGGGTTGTGTCTAAGCCGATTTGATAAAACTACGTCTCAAAGCGAATGACTCGCGGTTATGCAAATCATGCAAAATCCCAAAGCAAATATATAAACAGACCTGATCACTCAAATTCGTAAAATAGTAAATTCCGGCTATCTTCTTCGGGTTCGGGTTCTATTCCTAGCAACACATTGCTAACCCGAAAGGTGATTGAAATGCAAATCACTACCGAAGCGGTGTTCCTCTATATGCGACCATCATTATTCTTCTCCTCCTAAAGAGAAGGAAAATTGAAACGAGGTGACAAGGTTACGGTGCAACCAAGCACCGAAAACATTCCAACCTCAGTGGTCCAAACTAATGACCCAAATTGGTTGAAGCCAGTGTTGCTTCAAAGATAAAACCAACCTTGCTTATCCTTCAGGGCCACAAAGAAAAGCTCCGGTGCGTGAAAAAGATGATCTTCTAGCTTCAAAATTTATGGAGATTTTTCGGAATCTCCATTTCGAGCTAAGTTTCGCGGACGCTCTCCTACATATGCCCAAATTTGGACCAATGTTTAGAAAGCTCCTTAATGACAAGGATAAGATAATTGAGTTGAAAAAGACACCGGTAAATGAAAATTGCTCGGCGGTTATCCTAAAAAAGTTTCCCGAGAAACTTGGAGACCCTGGTAGATTTTTTATACCATGTGGCTTTCCGAAGATGAATGAATGCTTAGCCTTGGCAGATCTCGGAGCAAGCATCAACCTAATGCCTCTCTCTATTTGGAAAGAACTAAGTCTCCCAGCTTTGACCAAAACTCGAATGATACTTGAACTTGCCGACCGAACAGTTTCTACTCCAACCGGCATCGCCGAGGATGTTTTCGTGAAAGTTGGAACATTCTTCTTTCCTGCCGATTTTGTGGTCGTTGATTACGTTGCCGATCCTCGGGTTCCCCTAATCTTAGGAAGACCTTTCTTGAGGACGGCACATGCCTTAATAGATGTTCACGGTGAACAAATGACCCTTAGACATGATGACCAATCCGTGACCTTCAAAGTTGGTGATACTAAGACTTTCTCCTACAATATCATTGAATCGGTTAACCGAGTCGATGTTATTGACATTGCTTGTGAAGAATATGTTCAAGAAGTACTTGAAATTTCTGAAAGTGGCAATCCCACTTCTACTTCGGACCTTACGATCGATTCTCGCTCTCCATCTTTCACTCCCTTCGGAGGAAGTGATTTTCTAATGGAAGAGATCGATGCATTTCTTGAACACGATGATTCAATACCACCGGGTGTTGATGGCATCTATGATTCTGAAGGAGATACTGTTTACCTTGAGGAGTTGTTAAGTGTGATCAATAGTGACCCAAATCTCCCTCCGTCACCAGTTTGTGAAATTAATGTGCCTGAAAAGGTTAAATCTTCATGTGAAGATCCTCCCGACCTTGAACTCAAAGACTTACCATCCCATCTTGAGTATGCGTTTTTGGAGGGTGATGACAAATTACCCGTCATAATCGCTAAAAACTTGAAAGATGAGGATAAAACCGCCCTGATCAAGGTTCTTACTTAGTCACACATACATGCCATAGCTTGGAAGATTTCGGTTATTAAGGGGAATATATCCACATTTTTGTAAACATTAGATTTTGATGGTGGAAAATGCCAAACCGTTAGTTCAACATAAAGAGAAGAGTTAACCCCAAAATCCATGAGGTTATTAAGCAAGAAGTTATCAAACTTCTTGATGCCGGGTTAATTTACCCCATCTCTGACAGTCCCTGGGTGAGCTCGTGCATGTGTTCCCTAGAAGGGAGGCATAACCATGGTTTTACTTTAATTAAAAAAATGAAGGGAAAAATGAGTTTAATACCATTAGGTTGGTTACGGGATGGCGAGAGTTTGCATCGTCTACACGAAAAACTCAAATGATGCAACTCTTTAAAGACCATTTCCCTTTACCATTCATGGATCAGATGCTTGAAAGATTAGCCAGAAATGAGTACTATTGCTTTTTGGACGGATTCTCCGGCTACTTTCAAATCCCAATTGACCCACTTGATCAAGAGAAGACTACCTTCACCTGCCCTTACGGGACATTTGCCTATCGTGCGATGCCTTTGGGTTATTGAGCACGCACGGGCACGTTCCAAGGTGTCAATGGTTGCAATTCTTCAGTGATGATCGAGAAAACCATGGAAGTCTTCATGGATGATTTTCAGTTTTCGGTGATTCTTTCTTCCCTCTTGCTTTCCCATTTAGACAAAATACTCGAAAGGTTGTGAAGAACACCAATCTTGTGCCTAAATTGGAAAAAAATGCACTTTATGGTCAAGGAAGGCATAAGTCCTTGGCCTAAGATTTCTAATCCGGATTGAGTTGATAAATCAAAAGTTGAGGTTCATTTGCAAAAATTACCTCATCCACTTAACGTGAAGGGTATTCGCAGTTTTCTCGGTCACGCCGGATTCTACCGACGATTTTAATTAGGATTTTTCCAAAATCGCCCAGCCTATGACCCACCTCCTTGAAAAAGAAACTCGTTTATCTTCTCGAAGGAATGCATCGATGCATTGAAACCTCAAGATGAAGTTTAACCAGAGGACTCCAATTCTAGTTGCTCCCGATTGGGACTTGCCCCTTTGAATAATTCATGTGTGATGAAAGTTGATTTTTGCTGTTGGGCAGTCCTAGGCAACGTTTAGACCAAGCCTTCCTAGCGATAAACTTTGAAAGCAGAACTATGACGAGTGGGCTCAAAGCAAATTACACTTACAACGGAAAAGGAAATTACTTGCGTAGTGTTATGCTTTCGAGAAATTCCGGGCATATATTTGTCTTGTCCAAAAAATTAGTGTATACGGCCTTTCGGCCTATCACAATACTTGCTTGCTAGAGCAGGATGCTATGCCAAGATTCCTCCGATGGATTTTGCTGCTTCAAAGGAATTTGATGTTCGTTACCAGTGATAAAAAAAGGAGCAGAGAATCTCGCGGCCGACCACTTGTCAAGACTTGAAAATCCCCATCAAAGTGAGCTCGAGAAAAAGGAAATTACAGAAACATTTCTTACTTTCGAGATCTTGGGATGATTACCATTTCGTGGTGTTGGTGATGATTAATGCCCGTGGTTTGCCGATTTTGCAAACTACCATGCGGGGAATTTTGTAATTAAAGGGTTGTCGTTCTTCTCAGCAGAAAGAATGTTTTTCAAGACGTCAACACTTACTTTTTGGGACGACCCCTTTCTATTCAAGATCTGTGGCTGTCCAAGTAAATTAGCGCGTTGTGTTTCGGGGCAACAAGGAACGGCTGTTGACATTCTTAAAGACTTGCCACAGTTGGAACATGGGGGACATACTGGTGCAATTACACCGCTAAAAAGATCTTTGATTCAGGTTTCTATTGGCCCACGATCTACAAGGATGCCCACGACTATGTCACCCGATGTGACATTTGTCAACGTCAAGGCAAAATTTCGCAATGTGATGAGATGCCACAAAACTCTATCCAAGTTTGCGAAATCTTTGACATATGGAGGAATTGTTTTATGGGGCCGTTACTCTCGTCTTCGTGAAGGAAAACAAATAATATACTCGTGGCCGTTGATTATTTATCAAAATGGGTTGAAGCAAAAGCGCTCCCCACCAACGACGCCGAGTTGTTTGCAAATTTCTTAAATCTCTCATTCGCCAGATTCCGGATGCCTTACCACTTCGTGCAATCATAAGTGATCTCGGACTGAACCCATTTTTGCAATGACCAATTTGCAAAGGTCATGTTTAAATATGGAGTCATATCGTATCTCCACGCGTATCATCACAAACAATTTGGACAAAGTTTGAGGGTTCATCCAATTCGTGGTTTGAAACGAATTCTTGAAAGGACTTTTGGGCGAAAATCGTGCCTCTTGGTCGGATAAATTAGATGACGCTTTGGGCTTTCGTACAGCTTACAAAACACCCATCGGGTGTACTCCATACAAGTTAGTGTACGGGAAGGCATGTCATCTTCCGATTGAGCTCGAGCACAAAGCTTACTGGGCCCTTAAGCATACAAACTTTAGATATCGAAACCGCGGCGTGATCACAGAAAGTTTCAATCAATGAATTAAATGAACTTCGTGATCATGCTTATGAGAACTCTTTGATCTATAAAGAGGGGAAAAAACAAAGAGACTCGTGACTCCAAGAAAAAAAATCGCTGTTTTCACGTCGGTGATCGAGTCCTCATCTTTTACTTTAGATTGAAGTTTTTATCGGCAAGCTTATGACTCGCTGGAGTGGACCATCACTGTAACCAAAAGTTTTTCCATATGGCATTGTCGAGTTATCCTCAAACTCCGAGCCAAAATTTCAAAGAGATCGTTTCGAAGCACTACTTTGGAGGGGACGTACCACAATTGGTAGTCCCAGATCTCCAGACATTCCCCATGAGCCAATAAATTCAAGTGACGGGTCAAGCATAGCGACCTTTAAACAAGCGCTTCGTGGGGATGGACCTCTTGATTATCGTAGTATTGTTGTAGAAATGGTATAAGTGTTTTCTTGTTGTGTGGAAGGCTCGCCTTTTCCATTACCTGTGTTTTGTGTTTGTGTTGTTAAATTATCCAGGATTGCCCGAATTGTGTAAGATCTCTGTTACTCGTAGTTCTGTCTCTTCATCCACAAGAGTTTCAATCCTCAGCTTTATTTTGGGAATCATATCACAAATCTAATCGAACTGAACGTTTATCTTTTTGGCACACTTAATAAAACGGCCTTATATTTACGTAGGTGCCTTTAAAAATCGACGGGTACGATGTTTAGTTCTAGTATGGGGGGGATCTTCGATTTGATTTTTTCCTGCAGCCGTTGTTGTCATGTAATCCCGTTTTTACCACCAAATTTTTGCAAAAATACCAAAAAAATGAAGAAAAAAAAAATTCAAAAATAAAATAAGTGTTTTATCACAGTTTCGACTTTCCTAATGGGTAGAATGAGAATAACTTTTGACTCGATCGGGCGTGTTGAGCCCTAGCTAGTTCCTAAATTTTTGTGCTAAGCTTTCACGAGGTGAAGAACAAGAAATGATAGAGTTAAATATAAGTTTATGTGCTGAGCAAGATTCTTCTAAAGCTTATATGAGTAACTTGTGGCTTTTTCTCCCATTAGCTTTTAATCCGCCTAATCATACGTGCTCATTTCAATTCAACTAAGTCAATCGATGTTTTTAGAAAAAGCTTCAAATTTGTAACTTGATTCTTTAAAGCAAGATTTTTTTTGTTCTTAGTAATTTGAAAGTTAAAATGCCAAAGAAGCATGAATGAAATATGAATGCAAAAATGCATGAATATTGAAATTATGCCAATGAAGCATACATTTGAGTATATGGAGCAAGTAAAAGATGTGTCATGATATCCCACTCCGCTAACAGCGAGGTGGGGGTTCAAACTAAGACATCTTTACTTCTAGGGATTTGGTGTGTTGTGATATCTCACCAGGAAGCGAGGTCTAGGTGAGGGTTCAAACTAAGACACCTATCCTTAGCCATATTAGGAAGAAGGTGTTGATGTGATTTCCCACTACGCTAGCAACGGGGTGGGTTTTCAAACTAAGAACACCGGTCGTTGGTTGTGATATCCTACTAGGGAGCGAGGCCTAGGTAGGTGTTCAAACTAAGCAACGCATTCCTAGCTTTAAGAACTTATGATTATGATGATGAAGATGTTGCAAAAAGTTCTACAGTTAAATTTTCGTTCTTTAAAATCAAGTTACAAGGTCCTAATAAGTTGTTGCTTTGAGTCATGATTCATCTTGAATTACGACTATGGAAATAAGTTGATCTATGGTTGAGTTGAAATGAGTACACACATTTAAATCATATATCCATGTTGGGAGTTAAAAGTTCACAAGTCATAAGTATGAGTGCTTAACATTTAGACTTATATTGACAAATGATCTTGTTTAATTGCTTGGTTTGGATCTAGTGAAAAATCGGGGACGATGAATTTATCCGTCAGGACATCCGTAGATTATTCTATGGGCGTTTCTCATTCTATGATCCCAATGTTGATATAATAAAGGAAGTCAAACAGGAAGTCGAGAAAAGAAAAAGGAAAATCCAAAAATATTAGGGATAGTTAGTGTACAAATAAAAAAAACTGGTCGATAAATACTATTTGATTCTTTAGTTCCCCTTGACGAACACTTAGCTACTTTTCGAGGTTATTAGTCGAGGGGGATTGAGATTCTTAGTTTTCGTAAATGTTTACTTCATAACATTGCGTGAGGACACGGCAATACCTTAGTATGGGGGATTTTGGTATATGTTTAATTACCCACTTACCTTCTTCCATTTGAAATGCGGATTAAATGACTAAAACGTACCAAAATTAATTGTATATTTGTATGTTTTCTATTTGTATTGTGACAGGAAAACGGATATTCAAGAAAAAGAAAAAAAAGAAAGCCAAAAACAAACAAATCCAAGCACAGGGTGGAAAGGGCAAAGTCAAAAGTCAAGCCAATGGAAGAAACTATAACTTAAAGTCAAAAGTCATCCAAATGAAGAAACTACAACTTGAGGGGCTAAAACTGCCAAACCTCAAGTTGTATTACAAAAATAACAAGTTGAGGGACTATAACTGCCAACCGGGCAGAGATTACATTCAAGTTATACAACTTGAGGGGACAAAACTGCCTACTTACCCTAAAGCCATCTTTCCCGCCTAACACAAACCCAGTTACAACTTGTATGTCGCCCATACTTCTCCCCTGCAAAACCACTCCTCACCCTAGCCAAAATCATTTCATCCACCCTACTAACCCATCCCAGTTGTATAAAAGCCATGTTGGCAATCCCTCACCTTTCCCAAGTATCTTCAATGGCTGAGATTGCTCTCCAAAGAAGCACAAATGAATTTGAAGGCTGGGATTTGCTTTAGGACTTACCTCACACAACAAGCACACTTCGTTTTTGCTCTCCAAAGAAGCACAAGCTGAAAGTCCAAGACTTCAGCTATAAATAGAGCTTTTTGTAAGCCTTTGAGGCATCTAGTTTTATCTAGTTTTAAGTTTTAATATAACTTAGCTTATTTTCAATTATTTACAGCTTTATAACACTTTCAAGATTAATGCAAGTTTGAAGTTTTTAAGTCAATTTACAATACCAGTGTTAAGTTTCTTAATCAGTTAAAATTCTCAGTTTCTAAAGTCCCTTACAGCTTTTACTTTCAGCTTTATAACATTTTCAAGTTTTAATGCAAATTTGAGTTTTTTAAGTCAATTATTAATACCCAGTTGTTAAGTTTCCTTAATCATATTGTTCGTAAAAGCTCTCACAACTCGCCAGCTTTACCTTATAAGCTGTTTTCATTAAGTAAGAATAAAAAGTTAAGTAGTTAAGAGAAAAATCACTAAATATCACTCTCAAATATACCACAAGCTTATGTTATGGATGATAAGCCAGTTTTAGAATGGCTTTATAGACACTACTAAGCTTGTTTCTCTATGCAATCTAAGCTTGTAGATTCATTGTTTGTCCCCTGTTTTGAGCAAGGGTGTTGTTATGTTCTCTTTTTTCATGCTTATCATAATTAACTGTAGAACTCTTATAAGTGCTTATTATTGACTAAAACTCTCTGTTTATAAGTATTCAATTTTGTTTTTTGTTTTTATTTAACATCTGTTTTTAATCAATTAAGGACCAAAATCAGCTTAATAATGAAAGAAAAATGATTTGTGGAAACTTAAGGGAATTGTGAACTAACAGTACTAACCCTTAGTTAGTACTAAGCTAGTATCATTTTCTTGCTATTTTTCACAAACAGTACTAACCCTTTAGTTAGATCTGCTATTCATTTTTTGCTATTTTTCACTGCATATTAACTAAAGCTACAGTACTAACTCCAAGTTAGTACTAGTTAGTTTAAACTGTTAATCCTATGGTGGTTCAAATTTAGCTAATCACTTATAAATGTCTGCTATATTTAAGATTAAAATTAGCTTTTTAGAGATATATTAAACCATTGTCCCTTTACTTCTTAAGAGTAAGCTTATTAAGCTTACTTTTCCTTAATCCCAAATAATTTAAATAAGTGTACCAGTTTGTAGTTTTTTTTTGCTTATTTGTCATATTAGTTTAGTCTAGTTGTTTAAATTCCTATTATTAGTGCTTATTAAGTGTTAGGTTGATATATCTTTTTAGCTTATTTGCTTATTCTTGTTTTATTGTGTTTGTTAAGGCTAACAGTACACTAACCTTAAGCTAAAAAGTAACTAACGGCTCAAAGGCATAGCATTACAACTCAAGTTAGTACTTGTAGACTAATACTATTAGTACTGTATGATTAGTATTGTTGTGTTATCTTTTTTATTTATGCTTAATTGTTTTTTGAGTATTTCTCATTAGAGTTAGTTTAGCTTATTTAATTTGCCTGAAGCTTATTTGAGCCTATTTGGGTCCTTGTGTATAAGTTCTACACGCTTTTATGCATTTCTAACTTTTATTCTTGTTCTATCCTATTCTCCTTTGCTTCATTAAGTTTGGTTCCCAAATCAGATAAAATGAACTCAGGCATCCACATGTACATTTTAAACATCAATCGTCAATTCGTCTTGTGATTTTCCATCCACAATCCACACACAAAGCCTCGTTGGGACATAACGACCAGGGAACACTCTATAACTGCTTTCGGTTTTGCATTGCTACAGCCACTCTCCCAGCGTGTTTTCGTCCCTTGTTGTCTGTTTTACTATCTGGTTGTTTACGTTTATTGTTTTACACACATAAATAGAAGGGGTGAGTCGCGCGAGTCAGCTACTATATACGAATTTTTAGATATTTTTTGCCCTTGATGTACTTGCTTTTTATGCCCTTTGTACTTACATACTCTCATGTTGGTTTGAAGATAAGTAATCCAATCTTTAATCATTTAAATATGTCTATGTGTTTGATGATTAATTGTTTTTCTTTTCTTCTTGTTAACATGTTAGGATAAATTTAGTTTGTGTTTGCTTATGATTGCATGAAACTTAGTTTGTGAACTCTAATTTGTTGCTTTTTATTAGTGGTGTGCGCGTTAGGCATTCAAAACTAGCTACAAGATATTACATTAGCATAGACGTCTAGTGAAACGCGATTAGAACTAAGTGAAACCCTTACGTTTGGGAGGATAGCTAATTAAATATTTATTACGCGTGGTTTAACTATTGGGTAGGAAAAGCGCATTCAGAGCTGCCTGCTTAGGTGATCATGTAGACGCGAAACTGACCAATTCGCAATAGGAAAAAGGGAATACTTACACATTACACTAACGAGGGTGACGGACAACGGGTTAGAGGAATCAACTAAGGAGTAGTACATGATTAAGTGAGCACTTGTTTACCTATAAGAGTTCCTGCCAAATTTACTTTTCTTGCATAATTAGATTAGTTTTAGTTTAGTTTAAAACCCCTCTTTCAAAAAGCGAGATTTACTTGCTTTCTAAAAGATATAAAAACATAAAAATACTCTTCCCTCAACCCTTAGATCTTATTGACATACGATTCGAACCTACCTTACTATTACCCTAAAGAACTATCAATCCCTCGAGGTTTGCCTATACTACACTGCAACGATTAGGTACTCTGCATAGGAGGATTGCAAAACTTTAGTGTTGTACTACCCCGCATCATAAATAATACAAAATCCTTAGATTGCCTTCATTAGTTTATTCAAAAGATAAAACATGCTCAACATGTGAAAAGGGCAAGCATCATAGGGCATCTTTCAAATAAAAATAATTTTTTTCAATCACAAATGTCTTCACTTGCTTCATATGGACCGTTATGGACCTATCAGTCTAATGTTCATTCATCATGAGAAATACACCCTTGCCATTTTACAAAACAAATCTATAATGTAATCTGAATTACAGTTTCTTTTATTCTACAAAACAAACAACCAATGTAATGTAATTAGATTACAATTACATTCAAATTGGGCCTATGTGTAATAAGGGACTTCCATGACCGCGGTCATGACTACCATATCCGCGTCAACTCATCTTTATCTCTTTAAGACCTTCTTCACAACCAAACAAGTGCAACATGACAACCTTCTTCACCACCTTTTTTTCATTTCCATTTTTTTAATCACTATGATTAAAATTTCATTAATAACTAAAATTATTACATTAGTAATTCAAATTAAATAAAAAACATTACAATATAAATTCAAATAAAATGAAACTACAAATTTGTGTACATTTGTTCGATGCCAAATGTATTCCACTAAATCGACTTTAAGGCTTAGATGAGTTTCCTCATTAACTAATCTTTAATAACTTGTAAGTTTCTTCATGCGTTTGTACGAGATCATTATCACAAAGTTGCTCATCTGAATAAAATTTGGGAGAGATTGCCATCCCTTTATCTCTTATAATCATATAATGTAATGCGATGCATGCGTACAACATTTTAGTAATTTTCTTAAGATTTGTTTGTTCGTGCGGGAGTGGTTATTATAGCCCATCTTTTCTTTAGCATGCCAAGCTCTCGTTCCACATCTTTTCTTGTTGATTCATGCGCTTGCTTATATCTTATTCGCTTCGTATCATTCACGCTTGGGTGAGAAATAAACTTAACAAAAAACAAACCATTATGGATATATCCCGTCAGTTCGATAATATCCCCATTATAAGTCACGTCGTTAGCCGTAGATGGAAACTCTGGTGTTTTCCCATCTTTGAGATCATTGAAAATAAGTGATTGACGTATTACGCTTACGGCGTTGTTCCCCCGGAAAGACCCGAATGTGACCTGTGATTACCCCTACATTATTGAGCATAATATGCACTTGGGCAATTAGCCCACAAGCAACCCGTACAATCAATGCTTCCTAACAAGTCTGGGAAACCCATGTTTCTCGGTCACCCAGTAATAAGGTTAGTTTTGTGGCCGAAATATATTACAAATTTGGGTTCGAAGAGGAGAAGAACATTGAGATCAGTTCTTTTACTTTTGCTTAGCTAGTGCAGAGTGTGGTTAAGAGAGAAGGTAATCTCTTTATTTAATCATATTAACCAAGTGAAAGTGTATAGTATTTGTATCTGGAAATTGTTATGCTAAGGTATTGTTTTTGTCGGCGGGGCAGCGGGCAAGAGGGGAGAGAAGGACGGTCGTTTCTCACATACCCCTGAAGGAGCGGGGGAATGAGGGGCCAGGAGAGAGGACGTGTCCCGTCAAAAAGGTGACATCGTTTGGAGAAAATATCCAACAACTGATAGAATATGCACCCGTTTTTCTGCTTCAACACCATCAATTACTAACATCATTTGCATTATTACTATTATTTGTCTTCTTCTTTTATCTGTGTCTCGTGCAATGACCTAATTGGAGAACACCCATTGATCAGCCAACCACCTTATATATTGGGACGCCACACACAAATTATTATATATCAGAAACGCAAAATTATATAAATGTTTCATAGAAATGTTGTCCTAAATTATGATTATGAAATGTTTAAGAAGATTAACATGTTATTTGTTAAATTCTACGAAACAAAACCCATAAATTTGTAGTCTTTTTGTTTGTGGTTCGAGAAAAGTAAGATTGGATCAGAGTAGATCTTAAGATCCTATGGTCGGGATCGGGATCCTATAAGATCTTAAGCATGCAAAGATCCTATGTAGGATTCAGAT
>BQNB010026769.1:1804-37686 GCA_026074375.1 Tanacetum coccineum | reverse complement strand
CAAAGCTCTAGAAAACAAGGCTAAATTTTAGCCTTCTTGTCCCCTAAGGGATTTGAACGCCATATGGCATCCTAGGGGAATCCTAGGTGCCTTTCGTTACTTGTCGGGTTAACTAACGCTCCTAGTTCGTGATTTAAAATGCGACCCGAAGTTTTCTTATTAATTTATTGAATGTAAAAATATATTTACATGAACTTAGAATATTCACACTATAGGTTTTATGGTTAAATTGACTTAGATTAAGTATAAACTATTTATGTACGTGCCAGACGCGTTGTTTGACATTTTAAGCCGTTTGCGGGACAAACCTCCCGGAAAGTGATCACATAAGATTGTAAACCTCTCAGAAGGAATAATATATGAAACAAAGGAGTTATTGACTAAAGAAATTTTTGATAGACTACCGTCAACACGGTAAATTGTCTAACAGAAACAGTAATTAGTGAAAAATTATGGGACTTAAATAGAACATTACAAGCTTAGAAAATTCGCAAGGGTTACAGTAACACCCTTTACCCAAGAAAAAAACATTTTTTTAACAGTATAGATAGATGTTAGCAACTCTAAGATAACATGCACATCTTTATGTTGTTTTTCTGGTTTCCAATTAGGGACATGTTGCGAATAATCATGTTATAATTTAACTTGAATGCCATATATATTAGATAGATAACATGCACATCTTTAATATTTTTTTTAATGGCGAAATTTTATTAGAAAAAACTAGCAAGAAGCTAGACTAGAAAACAGATTACATAGTAGCTATGACGGTTGACGGGTCATTTAATCACGCAACCCAATTAACATTAAAATTCCTACATCTATCATTAACCCAAAGCCAAGGTTAAGAAACAATGTTATCAAAAATCAATATTTTTAGAGGCTTCTTCAAAGAGAACACAACCGCATTCGTGCACTTTTATATATGCCACCATATGGAGAAGAACGAGGCTTCCAAGGTGCTTTTGGAGGTTGTTGAGTCGAAGACCATTAAACCACGCTTCCTAGTAAAAGAGACCTATCAAATTAATGATATCGATATTCCACCATCGATCAAGCAACCGAAACAAATCCAAAGCCATCGAACAACCAAAGAAGAGACGATTCTGAGATTCCACTACATTCTCACAATTCGGGTACAACACACAAGGAACGTCCAATCCTCTGTTAAAAAAAATCATTGTAGGGAGCTTATCAAGAAACATACGCCAAGCACAAACATTAAGCTTTATAGAGAGAAATTTGGACCATCTCATAGAGGATGAAGAGGTAACTAGAAAATGCATATCTATCTCTTCCCTATCTGATTTAACCGAAAAATCGTCATGACCGTTCAACGTAAAAGGCCAACGATCACTGAAAGAAGATAAAACGACTGAAGAAAGCAAGGAAGAGAGCTCCTGGAATTGAGACTCTTCAATACCACCTCTAGGTAGTCGTCGAAAAGAAACCGCAAAGTCTGAATTTTGGAACTTTTGCGCAACTGGTGCATCCTTTAGAAGATCCAAGTTAAACAACCTGCTAAATCTCACTTTGAAGCAATCGCCACCCAACCACTTGTCGTACCAAAAGCTAGAATTATTACCATTACCAATCACTATTTTGCAAAATCCCAAAAGATCCAAAATTATGTTTTTGGTTTTGTTTTGTTTGATAATCCTTCATGCTAAGTGATTATATTTGAAACTAATTATATATGGTTGTTTTTTTGTGTAAGCACGATTATGTGTGCCTTTCTACTCTTAATATCACGTCTTCAGTTTGAAAGAAAATATCATTTTGTGTTCAGATAATAAAGTAGCGAGGGGTATAAAGAAGTACGTACTTCATTAAGCAGTTTATATATATTGTTTTGAGTTTGAATAAGAAACTATAGTTTAGACTACTGTTTACTTTACGATTCTATCAAATATTAGTGTTACGTTATAACTATCATAATATATTTTACCGCAACTATATGTTAAGTATCTTTATTATTTTTTAATGTTGTAGCTGCCAATATCGCATGTAGTGTTTGTTTTCTCAAAAAAAATCCTCTTAACAACTTTTTAATCAGATTCATTCGACACAATGTTTACCCGAAAAAAGTGTGCGCTCTTTTTCATCTTATTAAGATGCGGTAAGCGGCAGCCCGTTTTTCTTTTTCTTGATCATTGCAGTAAGAAGGTTGAACTAGATGAGGAGTTAATGTCTTTATATAACTTTTTTTTTTACTTTTTTTGTTTTTTTTTCTATTGCTATGAATTTTTTATTTTTGTTTTTTTGTTTGACAAAGAATGTCAAAGATAATAATAACTATGTGATAATTCGTATTTTGTTCAGGTTTTAGGATACGGTTTAAGAGACTCATATAACTCAGCTTTAACCCAACTCATTTGGTTAATTGTTTTGAAAAGTAAAATTTAAACTTAGACAAATTTACTTTTGTCAAATAAACATAAAATTTAATGTTTGGTTCAAAATATGTTTTAGAATTGAAAGTAGACTTTTTTTGCTAGAAAGTAGATTTGTCTTGGAATTTAGAGTTGAAATGCCTTTATATGGTCACCCCGGCTATATAACTATCCTACACCCTTGCTTCGCGCTCACTTTTAGTGCGAGATCCCCCTAGTGAAACCTCAACCTATCCTTTTCGTTTTTCTTCTATTTATGTATTACGGAACGACCGAAAGAGGATTTCTAGAAATTCCTGAATAGACTATTCCGGAAGTATGTAGTAGTTGAAATTCGATACATACAACCAATTGTTACACCCAAAACCTTAGCCTACCCTATATGTACTCGCTTTTAGTACATCGTTGTGTTTAACATTTAGTTAGTTATTTGAGTACATCATTAGCCTTATGCATAGCTTAACAAATGCACTCCCTACTAACTACATTAATGCGAACACAATTGTTCAACCTGGATTGACGACTCTACCTGTGCTACAGATATAACCTCCTACAATAGGCGCCCTTAACTTCGCACGATCGAGCCTTCATAGTGCTAGATCAGCCACCAGGTGCTGGAGCCATGAAACCTAGTCCGAGATATCTCTAGCCGTCACTTCTTCTTCGATCTATTTTGCACTCGTACCTACGGTAGAATCGTATCTCTGATTCTGAAGTGCGAATTGCTACCATTAACTTCTATCCTGAAATCTAGACCTCTTCTCTGTGTCACAACTTTGTATTTCGCACTAATAAGCTAGCGAATCATACGATAAATACAGACCCTCAATACTACTTGAGTACTTACTCCCAATATCTCCATCTGTACCTCCACATACTACACAAACCCACTAGATCATAAGTATCAAAAAACTTTATTAAATCGCATTACAGTACTGTACTACCTCAAAGGCGCTTTCATCTAATAAGTAGCTGATGTATGTTATTACATCACTTCCCATCTATACTCATTATATTGATATAGTATTACTACAACTCTAAGAACGTCGACATACAGAAAGCTCACAGTATACAGCTTAATCACCAGTGAGCTTTTATTCACAGAAGTGTGCGGAGGGACGATATAGCACTGCATAAGTAGTCTAGTTATGATATATTGCAAGAGAGCTGAGAAGTCTGACATGGGAGACAGTAACATAGAGTCATTCTATCTCAAGCACCCAACACGATGTTGTCAGCTTAGGCACTAAACTCATAAACTAGTTCATCGGACAATCCTCTACCTAATCTCGAGACATGTAATTTACTGTATAATCACTGATATCACAAATTTGCAGCTCAAGGCACATAAATACCGCCTATACTACATAGGAATGTGCTTCTTATAGTATAGCTTAGCAACTACCATAGGATAGAACTACTCACACAAAAGATGGACCATACAGAACAACTCAATCATAACCAATCCGAGCAAAAAAGACTCTATCTACCAGTGTGTCTAGACACAAAAACCATATACGACGAGCTCAAGCAATTCAAGCAACATCAAAGAGATCTACGCACATTGTCAGAAGTATAGTATAGCTTAGACTCGACTATCACCTTCAGTCCGAGTAGCAAGCTAGTAGACACAAAATCACCTTCACGATCTATAAGCAAATACTTTCCAAACCTACACGTGATATCCCGAACAGAAGAGATTGTAATGGGGAAGAAAAGTTAAGTCAAGACCCTCATATGTTGTCAAATAGGCTTATGTTATTTTGATCCACCTAATTCGGGTCATTAGATTAGTTTATTTATCGAGTCTATAAACCCCAATGATGTATTATATGTTGCAAATGGTAAGGCAAAAGTGTACAAAAAAAATAGAAAAAAATCGAAAAAACTATAAAAAGGTAGAAAAAAATATACAGGAGTCAAGAAAAGAAAAATAAAGAGTTTGATGTAGAGTTTGTATATCTTGTCCGAGTGGTAGAGTCTTCGACTAGCATCCAAACTAACGTGTATTCCCGTTAGATAGTTAACTCACCACTACACCCAAATGTCACCACCCAAATATCTCCCATCCATTTCCGTGTCCATGTATCCTATTACACATACACATCACAACCCTTTAAAGTCCTCTTTGATGGTAACTATTAGTACTTACGCTAGCAGTGGAGGTTTGATCATTTATCAAGCATATGGTAATTTATATGTTATGACTAGGTAATGAGTATTAAATTTTTGATTTTCATATATTTATAATTCATTATACACCGATAGAAAGAGAGAGAGAATCCAAACATTTATTGTGAGGTGCTAGTATATCTTTTCCGTGCTTCTAGTTACGAGGGCTAACCGGTTGTGCCATGAAAGCCTTTAAAGAGTAAGTTGAATGCCCCCGATATGTCAATTGTTGAGGTAGAAAATCTCATTTGCTTTAGGGCAAGCAAATCCCAAGTGTAGGGGTATTTGATGATGTGTAATTTTATACACTTTTTCAGGGTCATTTTACCCTTAAATCATGTAAAAATTCTTTAAATATGTGCTTAATAGTTTCTTTTTGTATTTTTAGCACTTGGAAGATATTTAGAGGAAATACACGTTACTTGGGCTTAATTTTGGAAGAAACCGGACAAGATAGCTAACGGGCATGAAGATTGATGATAATTCAAGACCAGGCTCTGGAAACGCCGTCTGAAAATGCTCAGACCACGTCTGGATTCAATTGGGATGTCGTCTTGATTTACTCTAACGTCGTCTGGATCAGCCGTCAATATTGAAGCCCTTAAAACCCTAGCTTGGCGACGGCGTCTGGAAATTGGTGAAGTCGTCGCGGCCTGAATTCTATATATACAAACTCAACTTTTACGTTTTTAATAAATTTGATCGAGGGAGACATGATTGTGTAGACATGATTCCATAGGTAATAATCTTTATACTATCTTACCCATATGCGTATGATCCCCTTTAAGTATTAATTAAAGCGCGTATATCTAGACTAGGGACCATGTAATAGTCTTCATACTACCTTGCATGTGCGTTGCTCTAGTTAGTTATATCGTGCACGACGTTTTCATGTAATTCGTCATGCATCTAGAATAATACTTACATATACATCACAAGTGTGACAAAGCAATAGAGTTAGGAGAAACTACCAAGGATCACGCATGATTAAGTAAACACTACTCCCTTATCATACGGATCCACTTATCTTGATTAGTTTAATTTAGATTAATTAGTAGTTTAAAACAATCCATCTTCAAACCTGAGATTTTACATTGCTTTCATAAAATATAAAAACACAAAAATAGTCTTCTCTCAAACCCTAGATCTTAATTACGTTTAGTTTGGACCTTTACAAATGCCTATTCCCCTAGAGAACTATAACAACCCCATGTCGTGTCTATACTACACTACAACGGTTAGGTACACTGCATAGGGAGTTGTAAAACTTGAAGTGAAGTTTGCAACCTCATCAGACTCCGAAATGGTCAAAGGCGAAAGAGAACAAAGTAGATCTCTTGCGTTGAAGGCCAAAAAGGAATCTAGGGATGAAGAAAGTTCAAACTCCGATAGTGAAGACGAAGAATACGATATGGCCGTGAGATACTTCAAGAAGTTTTTTAAAAGACGAGGAAGATTTGTAAGACAACCACGTGATGAAAGAAAGTCATTCCAAAGAAGTAAAGGTGACAATAATGGTAAAAGCGAAAGAAAATGTTTTAGATGTAGAGATCCAAATCATCTCATAGGAGAATGTCCAAAGCCACCAAGAAATAACTATCAAAGAGCTTTGTTGGTGGAACATGGAGTGATAACGAGGAAGACAAAGAAGAAAGGTCCAAAGACGAAACGTGTCTTATGGCCGAAACATCCAATGAGATATGCTTGGGGATTAATTTGGAGCCCGATGAGTGGATTAAAGATAGTGGATGCTATAAACACATGACGAGAAACCGAAAGTTATTTTCTAGATACCAAGCATACAACGGAGATAACGTTATATTCAGAAGTAACTTACGTGGCAACATCATAGGCAAAAGTACGATTTTTCATGACTCTCTCGTTATTGAAAATGTTAAGCACGTAGACAATCTAAAGTTTAATTTGCTTAGTTTCGATCAAATATGTGATAATAAGTGCAAAGTAATATTTACCGAACATAATAGCGAAATAATAAAAGACGATAAAGTAATAGGTAGAGGTATTAGAAAAAAAAGATTATATGTAATGAATCTAGGAAATAAGCCTGAAGACAAATTATGTCTTGAAACCTTAGATGAAAATTCCACTCTATGGCATAGGAGATTAAGACACACTAATATGCAATTAAATCAGACTCTAGTATCTAAGGAGTTAGTGAAGAATCTTCCTAAACTTAAGTTCGACCAACACTTTTGTGACGCTTACAAAATTGAAAAGCAAGATCATGCTAGTCATAAAGCCAAGAATGTTAATACAAATATTGTCTAAAAACATTATTTATATTTTTTGACCTCTCAACGTTTTGATAATAACAAAATGTAATAGTGTTTACGATAAAAATAAATGTTTACAAATTATTAATCACAAAATTCTATTTCTAAGATTAATCACTTAAGGTATGTACAAACAAATCATTGAGCATGATTAGTGATCAAGAAAATATTTTTTTTAACCATCACATTTTTACAAATGTATTTTGATAAAAATAAATATACAAAATATTTTCTAATTAAAATAAAAGTTTGATTTAAAACTTAAATTTGAAATTCAAATTTTCCCTCCAAAATGGATGCTTTCATACCAGATACAACCTTCCCCACAAAAAGACAAAAACATGAGCGAAGTCTACTAGGCGGCCCCTAGATATATATGGGACCGCTAGAACCGTCCCTAGACGACCGTTAGAAATCTTTTCTATAAATACTGTACTATTTCTGGTAGAAAAACATTCCTCTTTGCATGAATTTTTCAGATAAATTTCTCTCTCTAAAAACCTTCTTTCTCTTTCTAAATCTCTTGATAACTAACACTCTTTGATCTTGTTTCAAGTGATATAATCTCATCTTATCTCTCTCATTCTTCTATCAAGTGCAAGAGAAGAACATTCTTATTCGTCAAGAAACGAAGTGTCATTTAGAGATCTCTCATCTCTTCTTCTAAGTACCAAATCTATATTGTAATTATCTTGTGTATTTATGTAATTCGGATTGTGTGTAAATCCGATAGTGTATATCTTGTGATTGTGTATTGCTTGTGAAGTGGTAGATTGGTTCTAGCTAAGATTAGGACTACATATAGCTTAGTGTCAGAAAACAACGTAAGAGACGTATAAACGGTTTTCTCCGCCTAAAGGGAGCTTGTTGACATAGTGAAATCTCGAGTAAGATACTCAGGGAGTAGAGTAGGGCGAAGAGGTGCTTCGTAGCCGAACCACTATAAAATCTTGGTTTGATTGTTCTTTTCCTTATCTCTTTATATTATTGTCATTGTTATTTAGTTTTAGTTTAGATCGTTATATTGTTGGTTCATATTGTTGATTGGTTAAACATACAACTCGAATCTATGTATTTTTGAAAGCAAACTTTTAAAACGTAAAACAAACTTGTAAACTATTCACCCCCCCTTCTAGTTTCTACAATTGGTATCAGAAGCCAAGGTCACTCAAGATTGTTAAAATATATTATATTTTAAAGCTTGGATCGATCTATAGATTTCGATAAATATCTAGAAGGGCAATCCATGCAAAGACCACCACTTTCTGAATGTGACAGTTTTATTGATTGGTAAAATAGATTCGAGACATATGTTAAATCAAAAGATCTAGATCTTTGGCATGTTATTATCAATGGTGATTTTTAATCCATTATTCAAAATCCAGAAACCAAACTTGATGAGGTTGTCCCTTTTGATAAATAAACCGATGATCTTAAAAGAAGGCTTGTGAAAAATAGTGAAGCCAAAATGGTTATTTACAATGCTTTGCTAAGAAAAGAATATGAAAGAATTTTCATGTGTAATACAACAAAAGATATTTGGAAAACTTTGTTAATCACCCACCAAGGTATAATCAAGTCAAAGATAATAAGATCGACCTTTTGGTTCAACAATATGAACAATTCGTAATTTCCAAAGACGAATATATAGATAGTGCTTTTGCTAGGTTTAACACGATTATTACTAGTCTAAAAGCTCTTGATGAAGGTTATTCTAGCAAGAATTATGTTAGAAAGTTTTTAGGGCTCTACATCTTAAATGGAGAGCAAAGGTCACGACGATTGAAGAATCAAAAGACTTAACATCACTATCTCTTGATGAACTTATCAAGAACCTTAAAGTTCACGAAATGATCATCAAGAAAGATTCTGAAATAGTCAAAGCAAAAGTTGAAAGGAAATCTCTTGCTTTAAAAGCTAAGAAAGAATCTAGTGATGAAGAGTGTTCGACTTCCAGAAGTGAAGATGAAGAGTACACTATGGCGGTAAGAGACTTAAGAAGTTCTTCAAAAGAAAAGGAAGATTCGTGAGAAAACCTCGGAACGACAAAAAGACGTTCCAAAGAAGCCGAGACGACAAAAACGGCAAGGGTGAAAAGTAATGTTTTAGATGCGGAGATCCAAATCATCTTATTAGAGAATGTCCAAACCAAAGAGCATTCGTCGGAGGCTCTTGGAGCGATAGCAGTAAAGAAGATGATGAAAAAATCAAAGACGAAACATGTCTCGTAGCTCAAGCATCAAATGAGTATGTTCCAAATCTTCTTACTTTAGTGATGAAAACTCATCAATAGACGACTTAGTTTTGGATAATAAATATCTGTGTAAAATGAGTCTAAAGATAATCACTAAAAACAAAAAATTAAAAGCCACTAGAAATAGCTTAGAAAAAGAGCTTAGAGAATTAAAAGATAAATTGTCCACACTTGAGAAAAACAAAGGAGTTGATCTTGAATGCACAAAATGCCAATCACTTAAAATTGAGAATGAAAAACTTAAAGAGGAAGCTCTTAAACTAACCAAGTTTGAAAAGAGCACACATTGCTTAAATGAAATGTTAAGTAATCAAAAAACCCTCTCTTGAAACATTAAGTTTAGGGTTTAGTTCATTTGAAGCATCATCAAGTGGAACTAAAGAAATAAAATTTATGAAAGCTTAGAAAAAAGGCGTCCTCTAATGAAGGTCTCATAAATATGGGCGGCCCCCATATTGTACAGGCGGCCCCCAAAATAATTATGGGACCGCCAGCAGCTACGCCTGGATCTGAGAAAAGTGTGTCTGTTCAAAAGTCTATTTTGGGTCCTAGACCAAAACACATAATAGTAAACAACGTCAAAGTTCCCATTGCTAGTGATAATTAAGTTAAACAATTGCCTTTGTCAAAACCCGGAGTTGGTTTTTTAAAACCTAATTTTAGATCTAAAACTCCACCACCTAGAAGTGTCAATAATAATTATTGATAACGCTTCAAATATACATAAATTATCCCTCAAAAATACATGAAATATATATGTTAACGCATGAAATATTGCAAAGTTTGGTTGTTTGTTGTGCAATAATCGTTTCAGAACCAAGAATGACGAAAAGGACTAAACGTGCAAAGATACCCCGTTAAATGCACTAACGGTCATTATAAGAAGAATCTAGAAGAGAATCTAATAAAGAATTAATGAACGAGGCCAAAGTGTGGCGCACTTGTACCAAGTGTGGCTCACCTTCATATTGGGCATAACATGCAATTTAATGATTCTCCAGTACGGCAGCACAAATTCTTTTCTTATTGCGGCGCACTTCTCTCTGGTAGACTCTCCCTGCATTATTTCAAAAATCATTATGATATGCAATTATTGATGCACAACTCTTTGGCTTGCCATTTCCTACAACTAAGTCTCAACCTTACTATAAATTGATCACGACAAATGATGCTGAAAACACAACTCTCTTAATCTCATATCACCTTCATTCATTGATCAAGAGTAGTTAGGAAGTTAGAGTTCTAGTTGGGAATTCATAAGAATCACCTTGATTTTCATCACATTTCTGGGTTATCATAAAAAGAAGCATACTATATTGATCACAAAGTTTGTGGCTAAGAGTTGCTATAGTCGTTATAGTTATGAATTTACAAGTTGTGATATAACTATTCGGTTCGAAGGAAGATTCTGTAAGTAGTAACTATTATGTCTATTAGGTTTGTATAAACACTTTTCCCTACATTTATAGTTATGAATTTTGATTTGATCATGATTATTATGTGTTCTAATTCTAGAATATAGAGTAGTTTAAACCAGTTTTTGTTTGGAGATCATGAGGATACTATGATCTAATCAAACAAACTACTTGGCATATGGACTAAACTTGGATGTAAAAAAACAACGGATAAAAGTAAAGGTAACACAAAACAAATTGCCAATTGAAAATCAATGTAATATATAAGATTAGTTTATTATTGCTATATATTGAAGTTATAAAAAATTTAATGAATTATATATCATATAAAATGCCCATCAATACCACATCCCATTTCAACATCTAAACCCCACCGCACTTTATCCCCCACTAAAGCACCACCACCACTACGTCACACATAATCCCCCCACGTCACACATGCATCAAACCAACGTTATAAAATGTCAATATGCACCCTCGAAAAACTTACATGATCTGTATAGCCACCACCCCTTGCAACAAACCCCCGCGGCACCCCCGTTAACCCTTGCAACCCCACCTTTATTAACAAACTTATGTTTATCCCCCTGACCCACAACACAAAAATTCTCACCATGTACCCTCGCCTTCCCCGCCATTTATATACCTCCCCGACCCGGCCCCCCCGGCTTAATTTATATGGTATTATCCAATCCACTCCCCACCAATTCTTCCCCACCCCTTAACATAAAATCGCTAAAACCTACAACCCACTTGACCCCTATCAATCCACCGTAAAACATTGCAAACATCACCTCCCCCTCCACCCACAACCTTTACCTAATCAACTTCCTACCCTACCCCCACATACGCACTTGACGTTACTACTTACACCCCTTTCGACCAATACAGGGGGCACTTTCCTAGAATACCCAATCCCGTGCACCTCCCGTGTCTTCCCCACCCCCACACCTCACCACTGGGGTTTAAACATTCCCCGACAGTTCGTATGTGAAATCCCATCAAATCTAGAACCTAATAAACTTTAAAGCTTTTATAACCCATCAATGGTATAATTGGCTGACGCATCCACCGACGGGGATGCTAAATCATATTCTAGCACCGACCATACATATCTTACCCACTACCCAATAATCCCCCTCTCCGTAACATTATATCTGGCACCTATGAGTAGAAGTCATATTACTTATTCATCTCAAGTCTCGCACCATAACCCATTGTGCGTTGGTTTATTTTCCTGCACTTACAGAAAGTACGCGTACTTTGCCAATTCCGCCGCACTTCTGCCCCTTTTCCAAACCAGACCCCTTATAACCACGAACCTAGCCACCACCCCACACCAAAACCCATAACCATACATGACCCTTATATTAGGACTGATGCCCTATTATACCACGACAACCACCTACACCCCCTCTTAATTATCAAAATTTTGCCAGTTAACCCAGGCCCCCCACAACCAGCCCCCCTTTTGCCCCTCCTAACTTTTAAACACCCAACTAATTGTACAACATGTATTCATCAATGCTAAGTGATATCAAGTATATCCCATTTGCCTTACCTCCCCTTCATCGAACCTCCCACAAGCAACATTATTCAACACAGTAAGCACCTTTCTCCCCCCCAGACACACCTTCACACTGTTGAAACCCCCACATCACTAAGTGCACATAAACCCCCCACAATAACTGACCACGCACAACCCATCACCTCAACCAACCCCCACCACCGCATAAAAACTCAACCCCTCACACACCGTACTTTCGTCCTATTTATAAAGGCGTCGCCCTTTCCTGGCTTGCAATACCCCCCTGCACAGCTAGAGTATTACTACAAAGAAATGCATGACCACCTTATTGCCTCAAAAAATCCACCCTGTTAGCTGCCTAATGTGTTAAAATGTACACCGCAAATTAAACTTTGATTAACTAACACCCACTAGATTGTTTACGTGTTGTCCTTCTTATTTATCCGAGTACTGGATCCCAATTTCGAGACATTGCAAATGTGCATACAGGTAGCATCCCCAACTCCACCACTCGCGTTCCCCCTTTAACGGCGTACGTGCCGCAGTGCATCCAAAACCGAATAACCGGCCCATGCTCGCCGTGTCGTGCCCCCCAGGCCCCACACAGCTCTGGATATATCCCCGAAGATACCCGTGCCTGCATTGTCGTGCACGCATCGATGTCTCCAATAAAAGTGACACATTTGCTAGGACGCATAAAGATGGGGACGATTAAATCTTGGATCGGACACTGCCCAAATCTTGCCCGATAACCTACCGAGCCGACCAATAAGTATGGCCAACGAGGAGCGCAACGGCCCTCACCATCGTTTATTATCGACCTCATCAACCATGAAGCACTTACCGCGGTGCGCATTACTATTGTTTCCTGTATCAAATCACCCCCTAGACACGAAGATATGGTTGAACCTGCCTTCCATATTATTCCGCTACCAACCATCATTTGACTTGACCAAAGTCCTTACTGACCTTTTCGGCAATGCCCCTGACCCCTCTCCCCTGCGCTCGCCTGAAACACGACCCGCTACTGCGCACTCCCCGCGACACACGACATGAAGCAACTTCTCCCCTCCAGCTTTTCCCCTTAGAATCACTACCCCTTATGGGTGGCATGCCGCCCCACCCGCTTGTGACCGTCATCACCATCGCTCACCGCCCCCGTACTCTCGGAATGCGCGTTAGGTCAGCCTGATATCCTAATCCTCCTCGCCTTTCCGCTAATCACCTGTGTACCCTCCCCGACCAAAAACGCACATAAACTGCCATCCCCTCAGCGTTTTATTTGTGTTTTGTACAGTGGCAGGTACCAATATTCACTACAGTCCCCAACCCCCCTCCCCCCCTCCACCCCAAGAGCGAACAAGGAAAGCTCGCCCACCCACCCCCCTGGCCCCGGGTCCCCCTGCTTCCCCGAGCAAGGTCGCAGCCCCGGACTTTACAGATCGCCACGACAACGTTTAGATGCATTTCACTGAAGTCCCGCCGAAGTCCCCTCACCCCCTGTCTATGGCATTATGCAAAGACGCATCGTGCAAACCGCCCCCGCACCCCTCCTTGCTACCCGTGATATAAAGAATTAACTGGCCCCCCCCGGTAGCCCCCCTCGTGGTGCCTGGTAAGCCCACCACCCATTTAACCCCTTTTCACCTCCCGACGCCTAACTACGGCCCTCCACCCACCCCTGACCCAATTCCCGGCCAACAAACTAAACCTTCTGCCCTTTGGTCCATTACAACTCGCCTATCGTCCTTTCAGGACTCACTCTGTCTCACGCTCCCCTGTCCCTGTTAGCAGGCCCCAACCTGCCCACCCCTACCCTATCAACCCCCCAGGGGGGGGGGGGGTGGGGGGGTGGGGACACCGGGGGAAAAGGGGGGGGGTGGGGGGGGGGGGGGGGGGGGGGGGAGACAAATGACTGCCATTGCAAAGAAACATATATAACTCGAGGGACAAACTGTACACTCTCCTACTTCACCCCTTAATTGAATTACAGTCTAACTCTTTCCCCTATTCCTGTCAAATTCCACAACACACACATTGCATGTGTTCACCTAAGCAACTACTCTCCCAACACTACCCCCCGCCAAAACTACCCTCCCCCCCACCCACAAAACCTACAAAGCCATTTTGGCAATCCTAAACTTTTCTATTGGCCAACAATGAAGGGCTGATGATTTATGATATTTGGGCAGCAAAGGCAACCAGAAGGGCCAAGTACCCGCTTTTTTCACCTACCCCAGCAAGCACAAGAACACCCAATAGCATAGACTCAACAGCATATAAAAACGATGGAATACACTGAACGTATAGTTACGTTTAGATCTTCAGTTTTTCTTTTAAAAATGTATTTTTTATGTTTAAATGTCTTTAAAATTTCTTCACAGTCTCATATACTTTTAACCCGCATGGTACCCCTTTTATATGATGTTTACATGAATTAATAAAGTTATCATTCAACCACCCCGTGTTCTATTATCCAGTGTTCCTTAACTCATTGAAGCATATTTAAAGTGGTTATTAATCTGTTACAACCTAGTTCCTAAGGTGTCCTCAATGCTCTTCCAACCTCAATCTGTTAACACAAGTTTGTACGACATCCATTCCTGTTCTAAGTTAGCCCATGGTTATCGCGTGTTATAAACGGGGATGAATAAGGTGGTTAAGGGTCCAAAACGGGACCCCCGTTTTACGCCCCCCCATTGGGCCATTCCGGCCACATTCCACCCTCAACTCATACTAGTTTTTAAAAATACTTCATTTAATTACTAAGATCTTCCCACACGCCACCGTTAACCGTTCAAACACTCCAATGTCACAACACAGAGTAAAATAACCCCCACCTTTCCCTATAGATGCTGAACCATTTCCTAATTAGGTGATCCCCAGACTAGATTATTTAACGTTATAGTCTTTATTGTCCCCTATCCTTTTAACTGCCGTACCAAAGTAGACAATCCGTTTCCTAATGACAACATGCACTATTACCCCTTTTGTCCTTAATAGTTATATCCCTTTTTCAGAGTCCCTCAGTCCGCAGTTTTTTTATCTCAGCTCCCCTATATTTCATGCAATAGAATTTTAGCGCACCCGGCTCATTAGGAGTACCTAATATCCTATGTCTTCACTCAATTTTACAGTTTATCTCGTCCCTTTCGTTGGCTATCTCCTGGTCTGCATTAAGCCCCTTAGAAAGTCACCAAAAAAGTGCCCTGGTGCAAAAGCTACTTATCAGCCCAAATACACGCTATCACTTTGATCTATCACCTTTGGATTATATTTTGGCTAAATTCTCGAAACACCATAAGCTCAACCTGACCAGGTCCCACTACTATTATCAAGGCCTTAAGTCGTAACCCTATATAGCTTCTACCCCACAGCCACCCGAGACCCCTATTTTACTGCAGGCTTATCATTTCGGCTTCTAGCATCTATCATGTCCTATTATGGCATTCTGTCTGATATCTCTGCTTTAGTTTATTTTTTGCTACGTTATCAAATTTAGGCACTAGTAACGCCGTATACATTTTTGTCTTATTTCCTATTTTCCCTAGCTGATTTTGCTTCCGCCTCTAGTAAGCTTAGTTTTCTTATCCTTTAGTAGACATCCGGTAGTAGTCTGCCTTTCCCATAATAAGCTTATTCTTCTCCTTCAAATATTACTTTTTTCCTTGTGCATTATTTTCCTGTTTAGTAACTTATTAGTTTGTGCTTAATTGTGTTTGCTTCAGCTTGTAGTATAGAACCCTCATCTGTTTTGCTTATTATCTTTTTCCTTAGCTTCTTTTTAGCCCTCTAAAAGCCTTAACTGTTAGCTTTTGTTTCCTTAGTAAAAAAAATGAAATCTGCCATCTTTTTACCCTTTTTCCAGCTTATTTAATAAGTTTTAAAACTAGTTGTAGTTGTAAAAAATAACTCCCTTAAGCTGTTTAATAAGTTTGTAAAAAAAAAGAGTTACTGTAGCACCAAAAAAAAAGGGAGGCAGTGGGACTCGAACCCCTGACCTCCTGTTTGCATGCCCAGCGTGTTAACCAAGTGCTCCAATAGCTCATCCAATTACCATTTGCATTATTTTATCTTTATAGTCTTTTTTTCCATTTTAGTCATAAGCCCTTTTCTGCTTATTTTAAGCTTATTTATAAGCCCGACTTTTCAGCTTTTATTTTTCCTAGATAGCCCTCAGTTTAAGCTATTTTCCATAATTTTTTCATAATTTTCAAAAAACGTTTAATATTTTTTATCATTTATTTTCATTTAAACTGTTTTTTAATTATAATAAACTAAATAAAAATCAAAAAAATATTTTTCTTTTTTAGAAAATTTTATTTTATCAGTATGCACTTAGGAAAAATAGAAAGTCTTTCGTAGGGTCATTTTTGCAAAATTTTACTTTTTAAAGAACGGGTTTCGACCTCGTTTTTTGTTTTCTCATTTTTGAGCTCGTTTTAGCTCCGTTTTTAGTCTAGTTTTTTTTATTCTTCATTTTTAGTCACCTAGAGTATATTAGAGAAAAAAAATCACTTTAGGATTAATTTTTCATATTTTAGGTTTTTAGTCGCGTGCGTTTTTAATTTTCATTCTCGTTTTTGTGATTTAAGCCTAATTGCCTTAATTTATGCTCCCGTAGAATTAGGATTTCATTCTTATGCCTTACTTATGATTCCCGTAGAATTTTAAGTTAATCATTTGCCTTTTTATGCTTTCTCGTAGTTTTAGGTTTAAATTCCCGTTTTCGCGTTTTTCTTAAATTGCTTTTGTTTAGGGTTTTCTTTTATTCGTTTTTGCATATTATTAGTAGTTTTAGAAACTCAACCCCATATCTTTTCCATTCAAGCATTGATATTCAAACCGACTCTCGATTTTCAAATTCACGCCTCGTTGGGAAGAACGACCCGGGTCCGGTTTTAAACTTTGTGGATAACGAAGTGAGAAACCGATACTCCCGGTTTACTACAATTGATTTTGTTGATTTTTTGAGATTATCCTTAATTATCAATAAAAATCACCATCAAAATAATGCTTTCAATTGAAGCATTATCATAATAAGTTCCCGAACAAAAGATTTAAAACTTGCCTTTGTGTCACTTGTGAAATACGGCTCACCTTTAATTGATAAACAAACTATAAGAGGGGTATAAGGAGGGTTGTTCCGAGGAACTACGACCCGAAAGGAGAAGGTTTTTAATAGCTTCGCGCTTTCCTACTTCTCCGCTCCTTTGTGCGTTTTTTTTTAAAGAGCTACCGTGAAACAAGTTGATTATCGGTTTAAGTTGTCTTATCGTATTTTGTCCAACAAAATGTGTTGTTTAACAAACTCGAAAAACAAAAAAAATAATCTTCTTTTCCTTCTTATCCATTTAATTCTTTTCTTAACCCTCAATTGTTTAATTCTTATGGCGTCACTCGATCGTCGTTTGAATCCCCTTTACGCGATTAAAGAGTGTTCGTCTTGTGGAAATTTGCACACTAAAGACTGTGGTTGTTCAATAGGGAGTCTTGAAGACAAGATTCTTGTTCCCGTACCCGACTCGTCTCAACGACCCCTTAAAATTGAAAAAATTTGTCTCAATTGTGGAGACCCGGTTCATGGTCTATATTGTCGACAATGTGCTCTAATACGAAAGACATTGGAGGAAGTTTTTCAAGATTTCCAAGACACTTCCGAGTCATCCGATGACGATACTAACTTTGTTAATGAAAATCAAGAGCCATTCGTTGTCAATCAAGACCCCGGTAAAAATTCTTCGCAAAGTCCTCCACACAATAAGCTAATAAGCCTAAATAAGCAAATAGCTTTTTGGCCAAAACTGATAAGCAAAAAGGCCAAGAGGGACTTTTCTAGCTTAAAAATAAGCTAGCAAAAGGATCCTTATGGCTTAGTAGCTTATATCACTAGAAAGATTGGCCAAAAAGCTATAATAAGCAACAATGAAAAAGCAATTTGAAATTCATATAAGCACTTAAAAAGCTTCATGAAAAGGGCATCTCACACAGATTCAACACTTGGACAAATTTTTGCAACTTTTTGTAATCTTAACAAAACATCAATTTTGAGCTTAAAAATAAGCAAACAAACAGATCCTTATGACTATATAACCTACAAACAGATTAAATTTAGACCTCAAAGAACAAGAATCAACAATCAAAAAAGCATTTTGAAATTCACAATAAGCCACAACAAGCATTTAAAAAAGAATTTCTCAAATTTTTAAAAAACTTAGCAATATTTGACAGTTTTTGGTAAAAACTCAAAACAACAATGCAGGCTATTTAACTTGATTCCAAACTTGATTTAACACATTCATAAACACAAAAACATCACAAAACAGCAGAATTCAAAGGTCTAATCAAATAAGCTTATATAATAAGCTATATGTTCTCAGATTCAAACAACTATTTATAAAACCTATTATTTAGAGATTTAACACTTAAAATTTAAAACAAACTGATTTTTAGGACTAATTATAGCTAAACTAAACTGATTTAAGTGTCAAAATGTTATTTTGACCCATTTTAACCCATGAAATCAGTTAAACCAAACACCCTTTTAAAAACTGTTTAGGCCTTTTTTTTAAGAAGATTAATGCTTATTTCAAGCACACATTCAAAAGACCAGATGTTAAATAAGTAAAACAAACAATATTAAGCAAATCTCAACAACACAAATAAGCAGCAATAAGCAAATAATAAGCACAATAAGTAGTTGAATAGTAAATAAGCTAAAAACTTGGAAAAAGGAAACTTACAAAGGCCCTTGCACAAAACAGGGCAAACGAGCTCAAAAGAGCTTATCCACTAGCTCTAGCTTATCAAAGATAAGCTAGTAGTGTCCATAAGCCCATCCAAATTTGGCTTATCATCCATTAAGCTGTGGTATTTTACAAAAGCCCTTGCTTAAACAGGGCAAACAAGTACTCTTAGAGCTATTCTACAAGCTCTAGCTTGTTAGAAACAAGCTAGTAAAACCCATAAGCTCTTC
Organism: Tanacetum coccineum; assembly: GCA_026074375.1. Lineage (NCBI taxonomy): Eukaryota > Viridiplantae > Streptophyta > Magnoliopsida > Asterales > Asteraceae > Tanacetum > Tanacetum coccineum. The sequence continues at coordinate 18,654 of BQNB010026769.1, read as the reverse complement.
CATTGTAAGCTTATCATCCATTTGAGCTTTTTGAGTGATTTTTGGTGAAATAGGGTTAAGCGTTTAGTTATGAAAAACCACGATGTTAAGTTAACAGCTTAAGAAAGTTGTAAAAAGAGCTTTTGTGAGCTTGTGAAACAGTTTTAAAACATAACAAACTTTAACTTAGAAACATGATTATAACATAAAAACTCAATTTTTCATTAAACTTTATAAATCAGTACAAGGCTTAAAAAAATTACAATAAACTAGAAAACATTAAAATATAAGCTAAAAAAAACTCGATGCCCCTTGGCTTACAAAGAGACTTATTTATACTAAGCTTAAGAATATTATAGGTCTTGTGTTTTTTTGCTGAGATAGTTCATAGTTGTGCTTCTTGTGTGAGGTAAGTCTCAAATCAATCTTAGCCCTCCATTTTGAGTAGTCCCCAAGCTCAATGATTATAGCCCTTGAATCTTTGTCTTCTTCCATAGACGAATTAGAGTTTAGAGGATTGTGAAGGTGTATGCCAGATGTGTGGGGTGGTCCTGGTGTGGGTCGACAAGGGTGAGAAGAAAGGGGGATGATGTCTTGTCTGGTAGTGAGAAGAGGACACCATCCAGGGAGATGATGAACAGTACTTCGCGTAATTTTTAAAATATTGGAAAAGTGGCAGGAAAGGCCCTGAGGGAGTATACTTTGGTTACAACCATAGTCCTTGAGGTTTGCATATTTGGTCCTTGGAGTTCGGGTTGGGATTGCACCGTTAGTCCTTTTAGGGACTAACGGGGTTAAAATATAAATGGGGTAAAGGATAACGGGAGTTATAAGGGTATTGGGTTTGGGCTTTTTGATTGGGTTGGGGATTATAAGAAAGAAGTGTTGCACTTTTTTTAAGGTTTAAAGGTTTATAAGGTTTTGTAAATTATAAATGGGCAACCCTAGGTGGGTACGAGTGGGCCCACTTTTGGCAATTTAGGTTTTCAGGTTCGGGTTTCGATGCTCTTTCCAATGCCTTATCCCAGGGTTGACTTTGACTTTTTGACTTTTTGTTGACTTTGACTTTGTCTTTTTTTTCTTCTCACGGTCTTTCTGTTCTCGTGCTCGGTTTTTTTCGTTTTGGCTTTGATTTTTGTCCTTTTCTTGGATATCCATTACCTACATAATACAAATATAAAACATACACATACAATGTATTTTTTAGTCATTTAAGTCTGATTTTAGTGGTCAAAGGTATGTGTAATTAAACACATACCACTCACCTAACCGGGTAAGGAAATGTCGCGGAGAAGCTACATGATCGCGGATGATAAAAGAGCGGCAATCCGTAGAAGACTAAGTCTAGCAATGATAACCGCATACGGGACATGCTCCATAAGTAATATCATACTAGATTGGGGGGACTTGATGACGTATAATAAGGCGATACAGGCTTCTAGACTTTGCGTATCATCATATAGGCCCTCTAGGGCCCAACCAAGAAAAACGGGACCAAAACATTAGCACAGTCTGTATTAGCCCCCCCCCCCCCCCCCCCCCCCCCCCCCCACCCCCCCCCCCCCCCCCCCCCACCCCCCCCCTCCCCCCCTTGGTCGAATATTACAAAGTGGATGCGGATCAATTACAAGCCACTGGCATCCGCCGACATCCGCGGAAGATAGCATGTGTCCGCAGACACAATCACAGTGGAACCTTGCCTGACAAGGGTCCTACTCCGGCCACTAACAAAATAGGTGAAACACTAGGAAACCATAGTATTTCACTCGCCTATAAAAGAAATGCTCTAACACCTCAAACGGTAGGATTTTCTCACCCTTCTCAATACACACACATATACTCTCTAATAACATGTTTACTTACTCTTACGCCGGAGTCTAATCGTGGGGTCCGTCCTCATGGTAACGTTAACAGTTTACTCTTATTTATGCAGGAAATCATCTTTTTACTTGTTCTAGTACAAGATCCAACCTACGAATCGCTTGAAGGCCTGGCCCAACAAGTGATTTATACCCAGCTCATAACCCGTCACATATTTTGTACTAACAGGATTAATTATGTGTATCCACTGATTTTATTAGTTTATGTCATTCGAATTTTGTGTGGATTAAATAGGATATTATCCATACAAACCTTAAACAAAAACTTATTCCCTACTACAAGTTATTGTCTAGCAATCCCACACTTTTCAAAACCGACACTTTAACCCTTCTCCTTTTATTTAACATGTATTAATTAGTTTATAATGTCTAACGGTTAAACTAATTACCGTTAAATATATTTTGTGAAACACATTATATAATTAATAAATAAATAAAAAATATATATATGTTAATTACATTATAAACGTACTCTTTGTGTCTTAACGTGTGCACCCCCAATAGGCTCACGTACTTCTAGTCGTATAACTTGTGTATCCAACTACCATATTCCAACAGTTGGTTCTAGGGAACTCTCTAGGAACCGTCACCACATGCTAATTGAAAATGAATATAATGGCTAACTCTTTTACTTGGAACAATCTATAGCTTTCCTTAACCGGTGTTGAGTTCTTAATAAACTCAACTGGGGAACCTTACACAACGCATACTAGCATCTTTACCAGAGGTAAAAGAAATAGAGAGCAGTAAAGTTATAGTTTAACCCAACTACCGATTTCTACAACTACGCAGTTGTGTAAGTTAATAGGCCGGATATTTTGAAATATATGCATATAAAGTGGATAAACCAAACACACCTTCTATCAAGTATGTCCTTAACCCAAACACCCCTTCTACCAAGTTTGCTATCTTAGTCTAGTTCAGCTCAAGTACAAAGTCTATTAGGTTTGTACTCCATCTAAAAATGACGAAAAAAATGCTACTCAACAGGTGTTTAATACAATGTAATAATATGTAATAGTATAGTGTAGTAGTTAATTATGTAACTAGTTCTTAGTTAGTTAGTCAGTTAGAAAGTTTCTCTATAAATACATCTTGTATACATACTTTATCATTCTAGTGAAATATGTTTCCTTTAATCTCTCTGTTGTTTTCACTCACCACGTTTCTCAATATGGTATCAGAGCATATCCATTCACCTAAGTAACTTCGGTCATCTAACAAACTAAGGCCACCACTCTAACAAAATTTCACCATCATAACAACTTTTCACCACCACTTCAACAAACTAAAACCACCATAAACCATCACAATAACCACTGAAAAACACAATTCAACTTCAATTTCTCATCAATAACACAATTACCATACTCAAATTCACCAATTCAATCAAATTTTCAAACTATAAATTTTCTCGCCAAAACTCAAATCTTTAAATTCAACGATATTTCAACTAAAATTCATCAAGAATCATGACAACCAGTAATCCAACAACAACTACCATCCCAAATAAGGAGGATATCAACTCAGTTCATCATCCCTTGTACTTTCACCTAAATGACCATCCAAGCCTCATTCTTATCTCTAAGAAACTTACTGGTTCTGAGAATTATAGCACTTTGAAAAGATCTATATATGATGATTGCACTTAATGATAGGAAACAAGTATAGTTGTTTTAATTGGGATTATGAAGAATCCATGCAACACATTTCAACAATAGATCATTGTAGGAAAGAGCAATTGTTATGGTTATCTTGGATTTTCAATAATGTTCTGAACAAATAGTTAAACAATTTGAGTTTTGGGAATTCTGCTCATGCTTTATGGATTGTATTAAATGACATTATTCTCTATTAGATGGTCATAGGAGTTTTTCAAGTTCAAATGGAGATGGGATCAAAGAAAAAGGTTGTTATAGTTTTAATGTGGAGTTAGATGAAGTATATACAATCTGAGAGGTCATTCTTATTAATTCAACCATTCCTACAGTTTAAGGCTTTTAGTATGTTAAGAAAGGAGGAAAAACAAAGAGACACCCATAAATCAACCTCTTACTTCCTACTACTCTAAACTCAAACCTTAATACAATGTTCAACCTGTTTTCACACCAAACAAGTCATATTACACCCAATCCAGTCGACTGCTGTAAGGAATTGTATATCAACTAAGAATTTTCTCAAATGCAAAACCTATTTTACTATTATCACAATTGTACGGGGAAATTTTTCGCTTTAATACATTACTTATATATCTCAGTTTGTCATAACTAATGTTAGACAAGCTCACGTAACCTATCTATGGCAATCCTGTCTTCATATATGTCAAGCAAACCTCATAACATGTCAAGTCAATATCATCATATTCTTTTTACAAGGTACATTATTCCTATAATGTACTATTCACAACGTTATATCAAAACGGGCTTTAAACCGTTATCTGTTTTAGAACCTTCCATTTTGGGGGGGAAAATCTGATTTCAAAATAATTTATTTAATAAAACATTTCTTTTATAAATAATTATTTTGTGCTTATATTTTTGTAAAAATGTAAGATTTAGGAAAGAAAAATTATTTTCTTGATCACTAATCATGTTTAATGATTTGTTTATCCATACCTTAAGTGATTAATCTTAGAAATAGAATTTTATGATTTGTAATTTATAAACATTTAATTTTATCATAAACGTTTTCACATTTTGTTATTATCAAAACATCGAGAGGTCGAAAAATATAAATAATGTTTTTAGACATTATTTATATCAACAATCTCCCCCTTTTTGATGTTGACAAAACATAAACTCATTTAGTATAAAAATAGAAGTTTATAAATTATTAATGAGTTAAATTCTATTTCTCCCCCTTTTTGTCGAATCCAAGGTTAGAAATACAAGTACAAACCAACATAGCATGACAAATATCTCAACACTACAATCCACACTTCATAAATAAAGTTCATTCAAATTCTAAAAGATCATATACGATGGACGTAATTATATGAAGATACAACATAAGATAATCATAACATAATGAAGCATATTAAAAGCATAGATGAACCTATTCTAAATAAATAACATTAGTCTAGAGATTCATGATTTTAGAATTATGACTTTTTAAAAAAAAATGCCCTTTGGATTTTCTTTATTAAATCATTTGAAAGGAGTTAATGGCGGAGGTGGAAAATGGGTTGAGAAGGGGGTGGTTATATGATACTCGAGATGAGCAAACATAATGTTCATTTCATCTTGAAGGTTCAAATGGAGGTTACGGTTATGGAAATAACAAATACAAGTTGATCCATGATAGTCATGATATTTATAGAAAAGAGGATAACCCATGATAGGTGGTTGAGGTTGTGGTGGAGATGGTGGTGATAGAGTGTCATGAATGTGATCAAGAGGAGTAATTGGAGACAAAGAAAGTGCGATATCCAAGGAAGTATGACTTTGAAGTGGTTGAGGGTTCAAAGGTCTAGAAGGAACATCTAAGATGTTCTCAAGTAAAGGGTTCAAATGATGAGAAGAATTTGGTTCATGTGAAGATGGTGGTGAAATTTGAAGTTTTGAGTAAAAGGAAGAAGATGTGTTTTCTTAACTTGATGATATTTGATTAGTGGATGTAGTTTTTCATGGTGCATTTGGAGGATTTGGAGATGAAAAGTTTGTTGTCGGTGAAGGTGTGGTGGTGACATCTTCATCACTAGAGATGTTGACAAACAATTGTCTAGGAGGGATTATGGTTAATTTGATTTTCTTGGAAGGTTTGAAGAAGAAGCATTTGTGGAATTCATGGTACAGTTTGGTTGAGGAAGATGAAGATGATAAAGAGAATAGGAGAAGTACATGATTTAATGTGGAAGAGAAGGATTGAAGAGGAAAGGCATGGGTTTGAAGATTTAGATTCCAAAATATGTTTATCAAAAAGCAAAAATCAACTAGGCCTAGATGAGATAGTGGTTAACTGCACAGAAAATCAGGAGGTCACAGTGAAGAAATCTGTGACCTCTGACGGCGGTCCCATAAATACCCGGCGGTCCCAAATATATTAGGGGGGCGCCCAGTGTAACACCCCCAAAAATCACTTACAACGCAGCGGAATACCAAATGGGGTGTTACTTCGTAATACACAGCAATAGATACAAGAGAACGACCTCTAAGTGTCGTTTGAATAAATAACATTTGTAAATTCAATAAAATCTGAATTTAATAATACATTTGTCCCATAATTTGCATCACAATGAAAAGCTTGAATGTAAAGACTCCAATGCACATCAAATAGTCCAAGCATCTAATTCACCTGAGAAAAACATGCTTAAAAGTGTCAACATTAAAAGTTGGTGAGTTCATAGATTAGTTTAATTATGAATGTGTATCCACTGTATATCACTGTATATGTAAAAATCCAATGATTTATAAAGAATGCATGAACACATTTTATGTACGCCAAAAAGTACCAATTCTTATCCAAAGATTTTATAAGGAATTGATGACAGATGTAATGTCACCAAAATGTTCCAAGTTGTATGTGTCGGGGGGCCCTGTAGTCCCCAACATGATCCGACATGTTATAACGTTCGTTTACCTGGTGATAGCTAATCACCCGAACGGGGAGTTGCAATCCGAATAGATCTATAATGTTCGTTTTACCAAGTGATCGCTATTCCACGTAAGGGATCCACATCCGATTAGATCTATTTCCATAACATTCGCGTCACCCTCCAAGTGATTGTACAGTTCATGTACGCTGGACGTTGACTTGTATGTACCAAATTTGGGCAGGGATACCAAATAATGACGTATTGTATGTACTCCCTGTTCCAGTTTCCCCCTCCAAGAACACCCGGGGTTAGTAAAAATTCGTTCAATCAGTAAGCTAATCCGATGAAATCATTTTCAAATGTAAAGTATGCATTTGTGAACAAAAATGAAGTCAAATGATGTATCCCATAGCGAGCTTATGAAAATAAGTATGTAAACCAATTTGTAACAATTCTGTAAATGCAATTTGTAAACAAACATGTTCTACCCAAATATATGTAAAACTAGTAAAAACATGGGATCTTAAACTCACCTTGATCAAAGCTTAATCAATATATTGATATAAGATAACCGAGTAAGTATAAGGATTTGTGACAGATGTATCCCCTCGGGGTTATAAACAATTCAAAATATTGAGCGAGGGCTATGAAAATCACATTGATTAAAGGCCTCGATCATATATCAAATTAATTTCACACTGAATCTGCAACGATCTCGACCACGACCTATAATTATGTCGCTCGATTATAATACACGTATTAATACGATCACGATGACGTACATCGTTACACGAAATCATAATATTTTTATGTATGCAGTCATATTTACATGTGATGAGAAAAAACACTTGCGCGTCTTTTAAACTTAACTGAGTATATTTTATGTATATATATATTTCCGTCTAATCCTAACTTATTCATTTTCTAAAGCTGATAAGCCTCGCGGCAAAGTAAAATTGCACATTTAGACAACTTTTTTTTTTTTTATCGGTTTCGCGGAAGGCTGAAACGGGCTCGAAAGTCGCCGATCGTTTAATTAACTGATATGTCAGATTAATTATTAAAAATTACTTATTTTCTTTAAAGTGTATATTCGATTCGATCAGTTTCTTCGTTATTTGAACTTAAAAGTGTTTTATATCAAAAACTTCCGTTAATTATAATTTGTTAATTATTTGTAAAATCAAAATATAATTTATAACATCTCGATTCACGGGAATTCTTATGTTTCGATTTTTGATATTTTATTATTCGTATAAAAGGTGTCAATGTCATTTTTGGTCCCAAGCTCTCGTCTGTATATAATCCATTAACTTAATACATTAATATCAGTCTCGTTTCAATATTTATAACGTATTTTACTTAGACCGCGCAATTTAATATTTTTCATCACATTATATATATATCGATTAAATGAAACAATTTATATATTTTCGCGTTAATTAAACTCACTTTATTTCGGTGACAACGCACTCAAACGCGACGCACCCCGGCTGATGGACAGCCAAACGCACCCTTGTGCGTGGCTGTTAAGCCAAACGCACCCTTGACATTTCTGCCCAAACCAAACGCCCCTATTGTTGCAAACCAACCCCGACAGCCCCTCGGCTGTCCCGGCTTTTCGACAGCCAAACAAACAAATAAACACCCCTTGGTGTTATAAGACAAGCCAAACGCAAACCAAACCCATGCCCGACCCGGCTAGACCCGGCTGCCCCGCAAACCAATGCACCCTCATCGGGTGTTAACCCACAAACCAAACGCACACCCTCTCGCGGGTTTTATAACCGGCTGTCACCACCCCCAACCCGACCCGGCTGTTAAACCAAACAAACCAAACCCACACCCCTAGCTGCTAAACCCAACCCGACTCACCCTTTGGTTGTGTCACGAACCCAACGCACCCGGTTGGTTCGTGACAGCCCAAAACGCACCCTGTTGGTGGTGGTATCAAACCAAAACGCACCCTTTCAGGTGGCCGAGCAACCCAACGCACTCGGTGGGTTTGAGACCCAAACCGGACGCACCCTTGTTGTTTTAATACAAACCAAACGCCCCTTCGGTGGTGTTTTATACCGAAACAAACGCACCCATGTGGTTGTTATACATAGCAAACAAACATCCCTTTGGCTGTTTTACAACTCAAAACGCACCCCTCGTTGGTGCAAACTACAACCCAACGCACCCATGCCGGCTGAGACCCCGGCTGTGACACGAACCAAACAACCCTTGTCTGTTGCTAACCAACCACGCGCACCCCTTTTTATTGTTGACAAAACCACACGCACCCTTTGAGATATTTATATATAAACCAAACGGACCCTATGTTGCTGCTGACCCAGGAACCACAACAAATAACACACCCCTTTTCGGGTGGCTGCTACCCATCCCAACGCACCCTCGTGCGTTGACACTACCAATCCGACGCACCCCTTTTTGTTTTAAACCAACAAGCAACACCCCGGGGCTATTCATTATTAAACTAAACCCATCCTTGTACGTGTAATTACAATCCAAAGCAATGCCTACCGGATGGATATACCCACCGAAACAAATGCACCCGAGGTGCTGCCAAACCAACCAAACCGCACCTTCTTCGGTGCATACGAACACCACACGCACCCGTTGGTGGTGTGGTCTGTTTAACCACTGAAACAAACACCCTTGTGTTGTATACAAAACCATGTGCACCCATTTTTGGTTGACACGAAACAAATGCACAGTAGTGAGTGTACACAAACAACCGCACCTCCTTGAGGCTTTATGCACCACGGAACCCAACGCCCCCACCGGATGTAACCAGAAAACAAACACCCCTCGTCTTTGTTAACAAACCACACGCACCATATTTTTCTGTTTAAAAAAAATAATAATAATAACAACAAGCGCACCCTCGTTGTGGTGCGGATGAGATGGTGGTGTTATGGTGGATTGGTGAAGATGGTGGCGGTGGCAGTGGGGTGGTGGAAGTGGCGCGTGAAGGAGAGTGATATGGGGGATCGTATAGATCGGGAGAGGGGGAGGATTTTTGGTGTTGGCCGGAATACCCGCCGGAAAACTTTTCCGGCGGCGGCATGGTGGCGCCGGTGGCCGGATATTTTGTGGGAGAGAGAGAGGTGAGATATATAACTTTTTGTGTGTGTGTGTATTTGATGGAAATGAAATGAAATGATATATAAATTTTATATATATATAAAACTAATGTGACAAGTTAAATAACTTGAGGGCGTTAAAAAGGTGTAACATCTTTATTAACTTTTTTGAATCAAGCGGTTCAGACTAATTGATGGAAATTAACGGATGATTCAACTCTCGAAACTTGCGCCATTGTTTTTATAATCATTTTTCTGATAAAAATGAGTATTCCTTTGATAATATTTCAGAAATTTTATTTTATACATTAAATAAAAATATTGTTAGTCATTTGTTGAACCGGGTTTCGCTCCGTATGAAATAAATGGATTTCAACTGATTAGTCGCGTTTTCAAAAAATGATTTTAATAAAAATGATGAATAATTTATTTAATATTTTTATTAAATAAATACTGATAATTTAAAAACAAATTTAATTGTTTTTGTGTGTCCGCGTTGTATATTGTTCGAATAATGTTTGCGGTGCTGTTTTAGCCCTTTTCGGCTCGTTTCCAGGTCTCGGGCAAAACTAAAAAGTTGTCAGGAATGTCATTCCACATCAAATTGCTTTAGAGTCCGAGTCGTGAAAACGTGATTTAGATGATCGTTCTTATAAGTCAAGCCAGACCCTAAAAAGTCAAAGATTGACATCGTCATTCTAAATTCGAAAATTCTCGGATGTTACAATTATGAAGCCTTCTATGACGATCATATTGAAGAGATTAGTAGTGGCAGTACCACTACTCATGCTGATTTTTCTCAATATGATTCGTTCATCTTTGATCTTTCGATCAATCCATTTCCTCCTGCCGATAGGAGTGATTTTTATCATGAGGAGTTCGCCGATGAACTCGCTCACATTATATCTCCACCGGAGTCTGATCATTTCTGCTTTAAGAATGAACCCAAGATGGGCAATCTTACTATAGATGTGGTGAATGATATTTTCCCAACAAGATAACCAAGAGTTCATGTGCCTAATGTTTTGCCCACCCATCCCACTCTTAATCTGGATTTCATACTTTCTAGTGAATCTCTTTTCGCTTATGTTGTATGGATCTTTCTTCCTTTTCTCACGTATCCAGTTTCTCCTCCATATCTTCTCTCTTGCGGGAATGAAGATACCATTTTTGACCCCGGGATCTCCATTTATCATTCTTTTATGCCGGATGTATCTCATCGGAGTGGAACTTTCATGAAATTCAGTGTTTATCCAAACAACTTAAATGAAAGTCCGATGAAAATTTTATCTTCCACTTGCTCCCCCATGGACCAATGAATTCGGGGTCGAGTCAGGCTCAAGACTCAGTTAACAAAAACAAGCGCTTCGTTTGTGGCAACCCATGCTTATCCATTCTATCTTCTTTCTATTTGCTAATAAGTGTTTTTTGTTGTGTTGAGGCTCGCCTTTTTCCATTTTCTACGTTTTGTGTTTTGTGTTGTATTGTCCAGGATTGTCCCGAATTTTTGAAGCCTCTCGTGCTCACAGTTTTGTCCTTCGATCACAAGAGCTTCAAGTCCTCAGCTTCATTTAGGAATTCAATATCCAAATCTTATCGACTAACGTTTATCTTTAAGCATACTTAATAAAAGGCTTAGGATTTACGTAGAGACCATTCGTAAAACATTAAGGACAATGTTTCATTCTAGTATGGGGGGATCTTCGATTTTATTGTGCCTGCAGCTGTTGTTTTCACGTAATCCTGTTTTTACCGCCAAAATTTCAAAAAAATGAAAAAAATTTAAAAAATTTAAAAATAAAATAAGTGTTTTGTCACAGTTTTGACTTTCCTGCTGGGTAGAATAAGAATAAATTTTGACCCGATCGAGCGTGTTGAGCTCTAGCTTGTTCCTTAACTTTTAGGCTAAGCGTTCGCGAAGAACGAAAATGATAAGAGTTAAGTATGAGTTGGATGCTAAACAAGGATTATTTGGAAATCTTAAGAGCTCATGTATGTAATTTGTCGCTTTTTCTCCCATAAGCTTCTAACCGGATTAATATACGTGCTATCTTTGGATATTAAACTCAAATCAACAATTTTTATGTAGTAAAAATTTTAGCCTTAGTTCAAATTTATACTTGAATTTTTCAAAAAGAAGTCTTCTCTAAAAAAAATGATGATGAAAAATAAAAAAATATATGATAAGTAATAAATATAAACTGTGGACTGATAAAAGTTTGTTATATCTTGCCGGCTCACAACCGATGTCGCAGCCTTCTAAATAAAGCCCATAGTAAGAATAAAAATCCGAGACTGATAAAAGTTTGCTGCATCTTGCCGGCTCACAACCGATGTTGCAGCCTTCTAAAAGGTCGAGGGTTGCAATTGCATAAGTGTTTAATAATAAGTGTGAATTAATAAATAGATTTCTTTTTGTTAAATTTAAATATGCTTTTGAACTTTGACTATTCTATTTTATAAGCTATGTGTATACGAGAAACCTAAGAGTTTTTGAAACCTAAGGTCCATGAGTCCCGATACTAGTCTCTGTGGGGTGTCAAAAGCCTGGTCACTTAACCGCAAGGTTGGGATGTGCCGAGACGAAAGTCGCTACATGGGATGATCTCGCCTTCAAACTCATTATTCTCAGGTGGAACGTGAAACATAGAATGTTGCAAAACATTGATCCAAAGTTGAAATTCAAAATAGCACATACACCTAAGATATAATAATTGTCGGGAGTGAAAAGTTCACAAGTTGCAAATATTAGTAGTGTTAGCATCTTAACTAATATTTAACTGTGATTTCGTTTTAAGCTTGGTTTGGAGCGAGTGAAAAGTCGAGAACGATGAATTTATCCTTTTCGGGGCATTCTCGGATCGAAATGCATCTTGTTCTATGATCTCTAAAAGTTATAAAATAACGAAAGTCAAACAGGTTAGTTAGTTGAGAAAAATGAAAAATACAAAAATATTAGTGCTAGTTAGTATAAATATTTAAAAATGGTAAAAACGGGGCTTGTCAAAGCTATTGATTTCTTTAAATTCCCCTCGATGAACACTTAGCTACTTTTCGAAGTAATTAGTCGAGGGGGATTAAGATTCTTGGTTTTCTAAAGTGTTTACTTATGGCATTATGTGAGGACACGACAATATCTTAGTATGGGGGATTTTGGTATGCGTTTAATTACACATACCTTTTACCTAATAAAATGACCTTAAATGACCAAAAATGTACCAAAAATACATTGTATTTGTATGTTTTCAATTATATTGTGCAGGAAACGGATATCTGACAAAAAGACGAAAAATCAAGCAAAAACGGACAAAACCGAGCACAGAATGAAAGAGCGTGAAAAAGACAAAGTCAAAGTCAACCCGGAAAAATTAAAGGTCAAAACCGAACCCGAAAACCTAATTTCCAAAAGTGGGCCCACCCGTACCTACCTAGTGAGCCCGGGTCAGCCCACCTATATACTAAACCCACTTTCTAAATTAAAGCCTAAAATCCCAATTCCCTTATATATTCATACGGCCCAAACAATTGCCCATAAGCCTATAAGCCCAAACCCCCTAACGGCCATTAAGTCACAAGGACCATACATGCAATAGGAATTATAACTTTGAGGGGCCAAGTCTGCCAATACTTTAAACATTTTTACACCACAAGGACCATCCTTGTAATGACACTATACAACATGAAGGGCCTTATTTGCCAAAACCCTAAAACAAATACCCTGCATTCATATAAAAACAGGGTAACCTGTTTTTCCCGCCACTTCCAAATTTGGAACTATTCACTATCCCTAATCCCACACACAACCTGCCAAACCTTCACACCTCACAACCCATGTGCTACCCTTGGTCCCCCCCATCACATGAAGCCAAGGATGCCACCTTGGCAATCCCTGAAGAGCTTATTGGACAAAATTGATCAAAGGCCAAGATTTGAGGACTTGGGCAACACTCAAAAATCAATGGCAGTGATGAAGACTTGTTTCTCCTCACGCAAGAAACACAACAAACACACAATGAAGACCTCAGCAGCATATAAAAGAAAGAAGACAGAGAAAAGAAGAAACGAGGAACTAGGAGTAGTTGTAATTTAGTTTTAATTTATGTTTTAATTAACTTTAATATTCTGTCATTTTAATTTACATGTCTTGTAACTCTTTATGTCTTGAATGAAATTTAAGTTTATGCAAAAATTTTGTCTTTTGAATGCTTTTACTGCTTATTTAAACTTGCTTATTCTATGTGCTTAATGTTTGGTTCTAACTGCTTACATGTTCTTATTGTTCTTTATCTATGATCTGTTGTTAGTTGTTTTTAAGGATGTTTAACTTATTTAAGAAAAAAAATAAGATTTGTTCTTTTTAAGGGGTGTTTGGTTTAACCCAGTTTGTGGGTTAAAATGGGTCAAATTTGCTTTTCTTTCTTAAAACCACTTTAGATTAGCTATAAGTATGAGTAATGTTAGCCTCAAAAGTTTTTAAGTCTTAGAAATTGATTTTATGTCTTGTATAAAACTTGTGTGAATTTGTGCTTATGTAGTCTTCTTGATTGGCTTGCTTGAATTTCCTTTCTAAATTTCCTTGTTTTTAGTTGTCTTTTTGAGTGTTAGGAAGTTTCAAAATAGTTATTAGTTCTGCATATTTTGGTAGTTTGTTTTCTGTCAAATAAGTTTTTTCAAGTCACTTATCCAAATTGCTCAAATGTCAAATTTTTAATCTATAAATGGATTAGCTGCAGTTAGTATTAGTCTTTGATTCTGAGTATGGAAGTAGCTGGTAGAACAATTATAATCTGTTTCAGACTATTTTAGGATTGTAAGTTCATTAATTTACTTATTTTGAGGCTGCAAATAAGGGCTTGTCTTTTAGACGAAAAAACCAAAAAGGGTGTCCTGCACCTAACAGCCCTTTTTCTCACCCTATTTTTCTGCTTATTTGCTTTTCATGATGTCTATCTTGTTGCTTTTTCTTAAAGCTAGTAGAACTAGCTTAATCTGTTTCTAAAATTTGAGGGGTAGTTTGTTGGTTTGCTAGCTTAAATATAAGCTCAAATGTCCCCATAGGCTGCCTTTGCTAGCTTTTGCCTCTAAGCTTCTCTGCTTATTCAAGCCATTTGGCTTATCTTTTGTGCTTATTTAGGGTTAGTTACGCTCATTAAGTTAGTATTTGCTTATTTTAACTTATGTCACTTAGGGTAGAGCTTATTGAGCTTATTTGCAATTTGTAGCTTAACATTTCTAGTTTTAAAAGCCCTTAAGTTTTTCTTTATCTGTTTCATTTTTTTAAAGTTTTCAGCTTATTTAATGTTTCTTATTGCTATTCATTTATGCTTATTAGAACTAGGTTGTGACAGTTTTAGGCTTGTTAGGTTCTTATGGCTTATTATTCCTTGAATTTGCCTAACAGCTCAGCCCTTATGCCTTAGTATAAATAAAAAAAAGGCTCATTCTGTAAGTTTTTGTTTGCTTCTTCCAGCTTATTGAAATTGCTTATTTAGGGGTAGCATTGCTTATTAAGTATAGTTAGACTCCCCCTAGCTTATTCAGTTTTGCCCCTAGCTTATTCTGGCTTTTTGAGCTTAATGCACTTGTAGCTTAAATTTTTAAGTAATATAGGCCTTAAGGTTTTTCTGTCTTTTTAGCTTATTTCAGCTCAATCTCTTTGCTTATTTTTGTTTGTAGAAGCTTATTAGGTGTAGAATAGGTCTTGTCTTAGCTTATTTTCTAATTACCCTAGCTTATTTGTCCTTAAACTTCTTAGCAGTTAGGCTTATTTTAGGTCCTTAGTGAAAAAAAAGCTCACTTCCATTTTCTTTGCTTATTTTAACAGCTTATTTTTAAGTTTCTCAAAAAGTGTCTTTTTTAAAAGTTGTTAGTTTTTGCGTGTTTTATAAGTTTTAAAAGAATTTTTTTTTTTAAAAAAGTTTTATTAAAAAGAGAGAGGCCAAGGGTCGAACCCTGGACCTCCCCCTTTTCAAAGCCCCCACACACACAAACTCATACCGTTGTGCTACAATAGCTCATCTGGTATGAGTTTACTTCATTAATTATATAAGCCCACAACAGCCCATTAAGCCACCAGCCCATTTTAGCTTAATAACAGCTTATTTTTAAGCTGAATTTTCAGTTTCACATTTTTCTCAGAACCTTCATAGTTTAATTGATTTTCCCTAAATTTTTCAGAATTTTTCATAATCATTTAATATTTTTTATCATTTATTTTCTCTAAAACTGTTTTTTAATTATAATAAATCAAATAAAAGTCAAAAAAATATTTTTCTTTTTTAGAAAATTTTATTTTATCATTTTGCACTTAGGAAAAATAGAAAAACTCTCGTAGGGTTAATTTTTTAGAAATTTGATTTTTAAAGAACGGGATCGATTCCCGTTCTCGTTTGCTTCGCGTTTTAACTTTAAATGCCTTCGTTTTTGATCTAGTTTTTTTTATTCTTTCTTTTTAGTCACTTATAGCTTATTAAAAGTAAAAAAATTCACTTTAGGTTTAAAATCTGAAAATTTAGATTTTTCAGTCGCGTTTTTACGTTCCCGTTTTTAGGATTTAGCCTAAATTACTTTCGTTTTAGGGCTTATTTTACTTGTATTTGCATTTTATTTGTAGAAATAGATAATCAAATCATATCTTTGATCATTCAAGCATTGTTCAAACCTCGACTCGATTTTCAAATTCACGCCTCGTCGGGAAGAACGACCCGGGTCCGGTTTTAAACTTTGTGGATAACGAAGTGAGAAACCGATACTTCCGGTTTACTATACTACTATCATTGATATTATCCTATTTGTTATATATATTTATATATTTATTTATATTTATATATGTGGTAAAAGGAAGCAAATCAATTTTTGGCGCCGCTGCCGGGGAGGCCGTGAAACGAATATTGAGTTGAAGTTTGTCGTGTTTGAAGACCCTTCCTCGTGAAGTTATCATTCTCGTTTGTGAATATTTTCTTTTATTTATAAAAATATAAAACACAAAAATATTTTTCATTTTCTTTTATTAGTATTAGTATAAGAAAAAAAATCAAAAATATAAAAACATTATCCTTAATTATCAATAAAAATCATCATCAATATAATGCTTTCAATTGAAGTATTATCATAATAAGTTCCCGAACAAAAGATTTAAAACTTGCCTTTGTGTCACTTGTGAAATACGACTCACCTTTAATTGATAAACAAACTATAAGAGGGGTATAAGGAGGGTTGTTCCTAGGAACTACGACCCAAAAGGAGAATGTTTTTAATAGCTTCGCGCTTTCTCGCTCCTTTGTGCGTTTTTCTTTTAAAGAGCTACCGTGAAACAAGTTGATTATTGGTTTAAGTTGTCTTATCTTATTTTGTCCGTTAATAAAA
>BQNB010026768.1:47824-58262 GCA_026074375.1 Tanacetum coccineum | reverse complement strand
GGCTTTAAACCGTCATCGTATACTCTAAACCCTAATTTCATGAAGGATTAATATCTAAAGTGAATATACAAGATACTAAAGCATATGCACAAGTAATATAACATCTCATATGAAATATAAAATCTCTTTAAATCAAAGTACAAGTCTTTAATAGCTCAATATGCAAGTCATTAAACATGATCTCTAAAATAGCCGTTTTACCTCCGTTTTCATTCTAATTTCTTAACCACCACTTATGTACAAGCTACTACACTCAATATACAATGTGTAAACCCTAATTATTCTATTCATAATCTTTCATACACATTTTTACTCTTAAAACCTTAATTTAAAACTCAGAAACCCTAACCCGAGCTAAATACTACACTATGAATCGTTTCTTCGTTTTTATCCATTGTAAACCTAAAACAATACTCAAATAAGTTGTAATAACTTATTTTAAAATCATGTCAATCCTATTACATCATTATTTCATCATTACTTCATTATCTTATTTCAATTGTACGTAAAATGAATCCGAGAAACCCTAATGAAACCCTAAATAGATCATTCTACCCCGTTTTCTCATTTCTAACTATTAATTCTCAAGTAAGCACCAAGAGTCATTGTAAACTCATAAAATGAGTTTACAAACCATTATCCATCATTATCTATCATTACTTTGACAATGTACAAGAATTACAAAGCCTAGAAAACCCTAATGAATCCGATATGAGCCCTAATTTAAACCTGGGGCTTATTATTCCATTTCAACCCATTTTAACTTAAACCAATGATCAATCCTCATTGATAATCCATTATACAATACCTAAGATCAACATTCTTTTAACCTTGATCCATTATACATGAATTATAAGCCAAGAAAGTCAATAAAACCCTAAACGAGCCCTAGTTGGACCCGTGACCCCATTTCTTCAATTCTAACCCGTTTGAACCCAAACCAATTACTAATCCTTGTTAATACTTCTTATATCAGACCTTGGGAACATGTATTAACAATCCTTAATCATTTATACATGAAATATGAGCTTGAAAACTTATGAAACCCTTGTCGAACCCAAAACAGACCCGAACCCATTCATGACCCATTTTTACCTATTTAAAACTCTTCCATGTGCAAATAACCTCCAAGAATACCTTCTATATACATTGGAGCAGCTTACTAAGCTGCTTAGGATATCTCTTGGCCAAGGATGAAGGCACATGGCCTCTCCTTTTGCTATAACAACCGCGGTAGCAACCAAGGCCATCCAACACATCAAACCTATTCTCTAGACTTCCACATATGAATTCCTAGCTGATACATATCATATGATAGCCATAACACATGTCAAGAACAGATCCTAAGTCTTGCTTACTCCTCTTAGCTTCAAAATGAATATTATAATAGAACCTTGTTATCTTCATTATTTTAATCTTGCACACATCTCTTCTTTCTCAAACCCATAAGGCAGCAATCCTTTGCTCCCATATAATCCTAGGATCATTAAAGAAGTTCAAGAAGCGAATCTCTAAATAATTGAAGCCTTGGAGTAAAGATACAAGGCGTACAAGTGGAAATACTACCCGAAACGACCCATTTCCACCATTTTTGATCCTTGAAGCTCAAACCCATGTTTTGAATGTTCTACTCCTGCTACTATACCCTTACAATGTTCATATGATCCTAAATATACTCTTGTTAAAGTTTCATAACTCAATTCATGCTCATTTTCCATTTTGATCCAAAATCGTACACCCGAAACCCTAATTTTATGTTTTTCTTAAAACTAATTATTATAATGATTAAATATTGTTATAATCTATCATAGCATTATTAACTAATGTTAAAATAACCACTTTATTGATTAATGAAGGAATTTGAACTTAAAACCCACGCGTTTATGTTTTGAAACCCTAATTTGACCCGTTTTGCTTCCTAGCCTAACGAATCGTTATTTTAGACTTGCGTTACGTTAAAATTTCATATTTTAGTTTATTATAACTTATAAATATCTTTTGAAATGTTAAAATAAGATTGCATGGCAATTTGGATAAGTTTTGCAATTATAATCCATGCAAGGGGTATATATCGTAACTTTCTGAAACTTATAACTAAAGGGGCTGAATATGTCATTTTATCAAAGTTATAACTATAGGGGTCTTATTATGTCACTTTTCAAAGTCTAGTTTACTTAGGCAGTATCTTTCAAAGTTGAGGGATCAAAGTCATAAAAGTGCAAACTCCAAGGGCCTAATTGCAATTTTCCAAACCCTAGGGTCTAAAATGTAACATTTTGAAAAAGTATAAAGTCATATTTAAAACCTTACAAACCCATACTTTAAATTCAACGGTTCTAGTGCTTAAAACATTTCTCTGATATTAATTTTAAACGCTTAAAACCGATTTAGTATCATATCACAAATACTAGGGAGCGGCATATTAAGAGTTTCATCTTGGTTATTAGTTCTGATTGTGTTGTTGGGTTTTACGATATTTAAATGCCTTACTCCTCAAACGTTTACTGAATGACTTCTGAATTATGATGGCCCGAACGGTGATACAATAATTCCAAACTCTTCAATCAAACTCATAACTCTTAAAACTAAAGTTCTAGAGTACAATCTTCCTAAGACTCAACATATTTACTCAGGTTGCGTGACGTGGCTATTTACTATCATTTTACTATATCAACATTCCCCGGTTAAGATTGTGATAAGGTCGTCAGCTTTCATTTTGGAATATTTAATACATCTACCTATCAGGTGAGATTCATAACCTCGCCTTTACTTATTTACATGTTTTATAAACCCGCGAGGGGGATACATGCTTGTTACAAACTCTTTTACATACTCATTTATCTTATAACAATGTGATTGTTTTTCAATGACTTAGTGAGTTCATAGCCTCACTTTTAATCTCTTTAATGCTTTCATAAACCCGCAAGGGGGATACATGCTATAAATAATGAATACAAATGTTTTACCAGACTATATGCTAATCTGATGTATCATTACAATCAATGTCTAAGTTATAAATCCTACAAGTCATTAAAATTGACTACAAGTCATTAAATTGACTATGGATGTTAATCTGTCAGTATCATAAATCCTACAAGTCGTTAAATTTGACTTCGAGTTGTTAAATTAACGTTGGATATTAATGTGTTAGTTTCATAAATCCTTCAAGTCGGTAAATTTGACTTCGAGTCGTTAAATTGACTTTGGATATTAATAAACCCTTCAAGTCGTTAAATTTGACTTCGAGTCGTTAAATTGACTTTGGATGTTAATATGTTGATATTATGAGCTCTTCAAGTCGTTAAATTGACTTTGAATGATAATGTGTTGATGACATGAGAACAAGACCAATCAGACCAAACAAGGCAATAACGGGATAATACATTGTTATTATGATTCATTGCGATTATTACTAATAATGGGTATATAATAACATGACCAAGTTTCATTAACATTATCATGTTCATAATAATTGTGTTTATACAATTATTTTACTATTACTTGTATTCAAATGTTATTATATCATACCTATGAATTTCACTCAAAACCATTGTGTGTTGACTTTTTAGCATGTTTATTCAGGTAATTGAGCAAGTGGCGGCACGGAGAGTGGCCATGGACTCGAAGATGGCTGAATCTGTTATCTTTCAAAATAAGTTTTAGATTTTGTACCTTGCCATTTTGTAAAAACTCTTATTAAATGATGATAACTAAATTTTTCCAACAACGTCTCTTTTAAAGTTGTTTTCTATGATTATGATTGTTGTATCCATGAAGTAATACCTCAGATTAGCTTCTGCTGCTATATTGTAAAAATGGGGGTGTTACAGATTGGTATCAGCGCCATGGTTATAGAGAACAAGGTCAAAACCTTAACTATAACCACATTTCATTTTTCAGCCATCAAGGTCCTCCGTGCCACTACATTCCGCAACAAGTACGTAAAGATACATAACTATTATACTATATTATATCATAAATAACTTATGTTATTTACAACTGGGTTGTTAACAGAACGATGTCTTCTCCCAACCACTCTACTTCTGATCTTGAGGATTGCTTTTCTCTATGAATATTCTTAACTATTACTTCTGGTCTCATAGGATTTTTCTTAGCTTTCATCGAATAGCGTTCTTTGAACTCTTAGAAAACTCTAAAGATTAATATCAATCTTACACAGTATTCTCATCTTGCTACAATAATCCTTGTTTGAAGGACGTACAAGCATTTTATGCTAAGGAATTACCTATTCCATCACCATCCTATTGACCTCACAGCTATTTTGACTACCTCTCGGTTTACCACCACATTTACTATTTGATCCTCGATAATTCTTTGTTCCTGAAGAACTATTACCACCTAAGAAGCGAATCCATTCCTCAACTACGTTATCTAATTCATCCCGGAATCAAACTTGTAATTTGGTACCACCATCTTCCTCGGTTTATACTCCTACCCCTCCTAGAGTATTTGAAATAGGAAAATGTTCAGATAAGATGTATCTAAAACATCATGAGAAACAAGTCAAAGATATCTTGAATTATTTAGATGAACTCTATCTTCACCGCATTGAGAGAATGGAAGAAGGACGTATAAATGGTAAGGAGCTAAAGACCGAACTCAAGAAAATCCGTACTCAGATTATCAAACTTCAAAAGAAGCTGTTAGGGCAAAAGGAAAAGATTGCCTTTGCTGACTACAAAATTTCCGATCTTGAACGAATCATTGAGAAAATCCAAGCTCGTCACCAAACAAATCAGGAAGATCTTTAGGATGTCATCTACCAGCTCAAAATCATCAAACTCTTAAAGTTATAGCTTTATCCTAGCCACGGGATATGTGGTATAAATAAAAACGCTTGTCAAATCTTGACTATGTACAGTAAAAAGGCAAGTTATTTATAAAGGCAATCCCGTTATCTACCTTGTTGTTTCTTAAATACCACTTTATTCATCTCACTATCCTAATCACCAGTCATATTCATCCGTAATTTGAGCATATCTCCGTCTTTATGAATCATACCATAACCTCTAAAGTGCTTAAAAGTTTAAAAATAAGCATTATTCTTTAAGTATTTTAGCATCACATTCCCTTACTTTTCAAAACTTATGATGTCATTCTTATTACTTTCTTATAGTGACTCGTGTTATCTTATGTTGTTTGGATGCCTCCAATTGAAGGAGTCAACTCCAAACACCAGCCATAACTTTGGATGCCATCCGGCAACTGACTGTTGATTTTACTACAGCCCTAGAAGCACAGACTGCTGCCATGGCAAGTGCTAGTAATCTTACTGGAACTCCTGCAGTGAAAACGGGAAACTACAAAGAATTTATCAGCTGTCAACCTTTCTGCTTTAATGGTACAAAAGGAGCAGTAGGCCTTATTCACTGGTTTGAACAAACCGACTCAGTATTCTCTTGAAGCATATGTGCTAAGGAAATTAAAATAGTAAAACCAATTTGTTTTGGTATCTCTTATAATGACGATACCTTATCCTGGTGGAATGCATACGGCCCAACCTATGGAATAGAGAAAAAGCTAATCGAACCACTGGACTGAGTTCAAACAGGCTTCTGTACCAAACAAGTATTGTCTCGGATCAAGATCAGAAAAAATGGAAATAGGAAATTTACAATGTGAGTGTAAAGGGAAAAATGATCTTAAACCCCATGTTAGATATTCTAAGAATTAACCCCTTGTGTCCAACATGAGTGCCTAACAATGAGGAAGAAAGATTGGAAGCTTTTATCGGAGGTCTACCTCGAAGCATTGAAGGAAACGTTACTGCCTCGAAACCTCAAACTTTGGAGGAAGCCATCAACATATCCCAGAGGTTAATGGATCAGATAATAAAATGCGATTCTGTACAAGAAACCAATGATCGCAAACGAAAGCTTGAGAATGAGAGAAACATCATCAACAACAACTATCAGAATAACCACAACAATAACAACCGTAATAATGATTACCATCGACAACAGAATAGAAGACAAGAAACCTTCAAAACTTATACTGCCCAAGGGATTTGCTGGAACCTTCTTTGTGTAAGAGATTGTAGACTACATCACACGGGGATCTTTGCAGTGATCAAGTGTCAGGTATTGCAAAAAGATAGCGTCCACCAACCAAGTACTGCAAAAGCATCAGGGCCACAAGAAAGCATACTTTGAGATGAGCTTGCTACTTCTAGAACACAAGTCGCGAAGTTATTCAACTTCATCATGAATCTTCTTCAATTTGAAACACTAATCATCAAGCTACAATCCTTGTTCATTTGTTACTTTTATTCTAGAAACCTGCTACGAGATACGTAGCATAAGTATCAACTCTTTTAGAGTTTCATATGTAAAGTTATCCATGAATTAATAAAGTGATAATTCTGTTACATCTTGTCATCTGGTGGTATCAAAACTCGTCAATTCTATCATGTTTAACTCTGAATACTCTCCTCATACCTTTGAAACATAAATTATCATCCTTGATTATATGGGCTTCAGTACCATCAACATCTCAATATTATCTAACAATTCATGATCATATCATTTTCTACACTTTGTCATATCGTGTTTTTTTTACTTTGGTAAGTACGGATTTATGATCGTCTTATTGAAATAATTAGGTCACTTTTCATTTGAATAGAAAATTATAATCTCCGCAACTATGAATTTATAAATTCTTTGTTACAAGGGGTTGGACGCTTCTTTTTGTAAGTTGACTAATTATAATTAAGTAGGCTTAAGTATATTAAACATTATGTACAAACAAGTTTCTGTTCAATCCTTGTTTGTATAAACCATCCCTTAATCATTTTATTATACCTATTTTCATTATTACCTTTATCATCTGTGCATTTAAAAATTTGTTTCTCACGTGATTAGCAACTTCATACAAATTTACAAATCATTCTTGACAATCATCATTCCTATGATCTCCGTTTATTCTAAATGTTCTCTATATATTATTGCCACGTTAATACAAGGAAACACACAAATCTATACAATGTCAATGATTTCAATCACTCTAGGTATGAAAATTTTGACAAAGGCTTGTGATAGCATTCTTATTTGATGTTGACTTTTGAAGGTTAATGAATAACGATTCTTTACGATCAGAGTAGCATAGCAAAAGCATGGTGGGCCCATAACCCACAGGTTTCACAAATCAAAGTATTTCATCCACCCAAGTTCTATCAGGATCTGAAGAAATTCTATTAGCTGTCATCAAGAGATGTAGTCTTGAAAATAAGTAGACTTGCGAGAGGAAGTAAATATAATTATGGAGTACAACATACTTATAAATTCATCACACATGTGGACTTGTGACCTTGTTTAGCCTAACATAAAAATTAAATTCATTGCACTCTTAGTTACCTACCATATATTTCACTATAATTTCAATTAAAATCTCGGGACGAGATTTCTGGTAAGAGGGTAGAGTCTATAAACACCAAGATTTTTCATCAACTATTTTAATTTGTATACAATTATCGGGGAAATTTTCGCTTTATTACATTATTTACATTGTCAAATATCTCAGTGTGTGTATGTAACTACATAAACTAAAGGGACGAGTTCACGAACCTATCTATGGCCATTTTGTCTTATATATGTCAAAACAAACATCACCAATATATCAAGTCACAATATCTTATATCTTATTACAAAGAGTACATTTATGTCTATAATGTACCATTCGTACCGTTATATCAAATCGGGTTTAAACCATTATCGTATACCTCTTACCCTAATTCCATGAAGGATTTTATAATCTAAAGTGGATGTACAAGCTACTACAGCAATATATAAAAATAATTTAACATCTCATTTGAAATATAAACTCCCTCCAAGTCAAGTACAAGTCTTATAAAACACAATGTACAAGTCATTAAGCATGACATCTAAAATAGCCATTTTACCTCCGTTTTCATTCTAATTTCTTCACCATCACTTGTGTACAAGCTACTACACTCAATATACAATGTGTAAACCCTAATTATTCTATTCATAAACTTTCATACACATTTTTACTCTTAAAACCCTAATTCAAAACTCAGAAACCCTAACCCGAGCTAAATACTACACTATGACCCGTTTCTTCGTTTTTATCCATTGTAAACCTAAACCAATACTCAAATAAGTTGTAATAACTTATTTTACAATCATTTCAATCCTATTACATCATTATTTCATCATTACTTCATTATCTTATTTCAATTGTACGTAAAATGAATCCGAGAAACCCTAAATGAGCCCTAAATGATCATTCAACCCGTTTTCTCGTTTCTAACCATTTCATTCTCAAGTAAGCAACCAAGAGTCATTGTAAACTCATAAAATGAGTTTACAAACCATTATCCATCATTATCCATCATTACTTTGACAATGTACAAGAATTACAAAGCTAGAAAACCCTAAAAGCCTTATACGAGCCCTAATTCCAACCCACGACTATTTCTTTCCATTTTAACCCATTATAACCTAAACCATCACTCAATTATCATTAATAAACCTCAATATATACCTAGGATCAATAATTTATCAATCTTGGTCCAATGTACACGAATTATAAGCAAAGAAAGTCAAGAAAACCTTAAACCACACCATTTGGAACCCGCGACCTCACTTCTTCATTTCTAACCCGTTTTAACCCAAACCAATTGCAAATTTTTGCTAATAAACGTTAATTCAGACCTTAGGAACATATATCAACCATCCTTAATCATTATACACGAAATGCGAGCAAGAAAACTTGTGAAAACCCTTATCGAACTCAAAACAGACCCGCACCTTTTCTTTGCCTTCTTTGACCCATTTAAGACCCATTCATGTGCAAGATACTTACATGAACTCCTTCTAGAAACCCTTAAGTAGCTTACCCACTTGCTTAGACCTTTCCATGGCGAAAATCAAAGCCACATGACCCTCTTTTTTGCTACTTTAGCCGCGACAGCCTCCAACACCATCCAACACTTCAATCTACTTTGCTAGACCTCCACACCTGAATTTCTAGCCTCTACACATCCCCTACTAGACCTCCTATGTGTCAAGATCAGAAACTAAGCATTGCTTACTCACCTCACTTGAATTCAAGTATAAATAGGGCACTCTTGTGTTCATTCCAACTCGCACCAACCCTCCTCCTTCTATAACCCAATTGGCAGCAATCCTTTGCTCCCTTATGATCCTAGGATCATTAAAGAAGTCTAAGAAGCGAAGCCCTGAAGAATTGAAGCCCCGGAGTGAAGAAACTAAGCAAACGAAGGCGTTTTGACCCAAAACAACCCATACGACTCCATTATTCATCATCATAGCTCAAACTCAGGTTTCATATCATCAAACCTGCTCTCATACTCTTATAATGTTCTTATGAATGTTCATGAACTCTTGTTTGATCCATTTTCATGAAAAACCTATGTGTTATGCCTTTTTGATCCAAAATCGTACACCCGAAACCCTAATTTCATGTTTTTGCTTAATCTCTAAGCTAAGCTTGTAAACTATTGTTATAATCTATCCCAATAAGCTTAACTAACATTAAAATAAGTGCTTTGATAAGTCATGAAAGAATTTGAGCTTAAAACCCGCGCGTTTTCATTTTAAAACCCTAATATGACCCGTTTTACTTCCTAGCTTAACGAATCGTTAATTTAAACTTGCGTTGTGTTAAATCTTCATATTTTAGTTTATTATAACTTATAAATGTCTATTGAAATGTTAAAATAAGCTTGCATGGCAATTTGGACATGTTTTGTAATTATAATCCATGCAAGGGGTATATATCGTAATTTTCAGAAACTTATAACTAAAAGGACTAAAAGTGTCATTTTATCAAAGTTATAACTACAAGGGTCTATTATGTCACTTTTTAAAGTACAAGGTTTACTTGGTATATCTTTTAAACTTGAGGGACCAAAGTCGTAAAAGTGCAAACTCCAAGGGTATATTCTGCCACTTTTCAAACTCAAGGGTCTAAAATGTAACATTTTGAAAAAGTATAAAAACACATTCAAAACATTACAAGACATAACTTTAATTAACTCTTGACGTGCTTAACATTTCTAGATATTGAATAAAATGCTTAAAACTGCTTATGTTATAACCATTATATCATTCACTATCGATGTGCTTTCAAAAATCATGTCCTGGATCCATATCATACCACAATACTAGGGAGCTTCATATTAAGGAGTTTCATCTTGGTATTACGTTCTGACTAAGTTGTTGGGTTTACGATTTAAAGTGCCCTAGCTCCTCAAACGTTTACTGAATGACTTCTGAATTATGATGGCCCGAACGGTGTTATGATAATTTTAATATCAAAACCGACATCAATGTAAAATCTTACAGGGTTATTATACAAAGAAGTTACTATACTTTCCCAAAACGTTCGCCTAAGTTACTAAACTTTCATTTTGTTCACTTAGGTTACTAAACTT
>BQNB010026768.1:31028-45593 GCA_026074375.1 Tanacetum coccineum | reverse complement strand
TGTCAGTTATAGTGGCAGGTGTTAGGGGATACTTCTTTTCCACCAACATATAGACTTGCAAATTTGAGAATCTCACAAAGTGGGAATGTACAGAGTTGTCACACAACAAGAATCACAAACAAACAAGTCTAAGAATGTGTTATCTTCTACAGGATTGAATGCTACATCCAATGTTAAAAGACCAAAGAGTAGAGATTCACATGTCAAGACCAGTGTCTTAGATGTCTCTAAGAATGAAGCAAAGAAAGAAGCAGTTTATGTTAGGAAAAATAAGCAAACAGATAATACATTTGCTAATGTTGTGTCAACCAAGGATAATGTAATTGATGTTGCTGTTGCAAACGCTTCTAAAGCGAAAACTTTGTTATGTATTTCTTGTATGAAAAGTGTGCTTATTCCTTGTCATGATAAATGTGTTGATAAGCATAAATTGAATGTGCGTTCGAATGCTCGTAGAACCTTCTCTGTTAATTCTAGGATACCAAAGTCTTCTGAAACTACTTTTGTAGCTCCTAAGACTAGGTTTTATGAGAAAGCGACACAATCTAAGACTATAGATACTACTTATGTAGCTTCCAAATCTAAGATTGATAAAGCAAGTGCATCAAAAGCTAGAGATAAGGTTTCTAGTGAGTTTAAGAAAAAGAAAAGTAACATGCGTAATAAACCATTAAGCCTATTCATGCTAAACAAGATTCGGACAAGTAGTTTATGGCAAAAATGGTTTGAATCACAACCAAATGTTATGTGGACACCTGTTAACACAAAGCCACATGCTCAAACTAATCCTTCGAATACGAAACCACTGGTTTCAGTTAAGAGATAGATAGTCAAATTGTCCAGTTTTCCATGTGTTGCCTCTTCTTGTGTTGCATGTTGTTCGGATCGTTCTATGGGTTGTTGACAGTGGTTGTTCAAAGCATATGACGGGTGATCGTGCTCTATTGAGAAACTTCATTGAAAAGTTCATGGGAATCGTCCACTTTGGAAATGACAACTTTGCAGCTATTACAGGCTATGGTGATTATATACATGGCAATATCACTATTTGTTATGTATATTATGTTGAAGGTCTTTGATACAATCTCTTTAGTGTTGGACAATTTTATGATGGAGATTTGGAAGTGGTTTTTCGTTCTAAAACATGTTATGTTCGAAATCTGGAAGGAGATGATTTGCTCACAGGTGGACGCGATTCGA
Source organism: Tanacetum coccineum (assembly GCA_026074375.1). NCBI lineage: Eukaryota > Viridiplantae > Streptophyta > Magnoliopsida > Asterales > Asteraceae > Tanacetum > Tanacetum coccineum. The sequence continues at coordinate 44,393 of BQNB010026768.1, read as the reverse complement.
ATTTATATACCATCTCAATTTCAGACATGGCAGCTTCTTCACCCATTTGTCTAATGTCCAAAGCAACTTTAACAAAGTCATGGTTATGGCATCGACGACTGTCACATCTTAATTTTGGCACCATAAACGATCTTACCAAACTTTGACATGGTGTACGGTTTTACCAAAGTTCAAATTATGGAAAAGAATTCATCTTGTTCTGCTTTGACAGAGGAAAAAAACAAGAAAGCTTCTCATCCACCTAAATTGATTCTGAGTGATTACTCCAAATTGGAATTACTTCATATGGATTTGTGCGGTCCAATGAGAGTAGCTTCGGTCAATGGAAAGAAGTATATTCTTGTGATAGTGGATGATTTTTCTAAATTCACGTGGGTTTATTTTCTTCATTCGAAAGACGAAACTCTAGAATCAATTATGGAAATTCATTGCTCCAACTCAATGAATTACAAAGCAAAGTTTTCAAGAATTCGACTGATAATTGTACTGAATTCAAGAAATGCAACTCTCAGAAGCTTATTATGAAAAGATAGGCATTATGCAACAATTTTCCAATTGCTCGCACACCTCAGTCAAAATGGAGTAGGTAGAAACTACTATAATCGAACTCTGGATTGAGGCTGCTCCACAATGTTTATTTTTTTAGTTAACCTAATTTCTTTGGGCTGAAGCAAGTTTGCTACATACATTTTTTACCAAAACCGGACCAACCATCAACCACTACACTATAAACAGCCTTATGAGCTATGACGTTGACGAAATCAAAAAGTGCGTATTTTCATATGTTTGGCTCATTGTGTTATCCGACAAATAACCGTGATGATCTTGGGAAAATGAAACCTAAAGCAGACATTGGGGGTTTTTATTGGTTATTCGGAAACATCAAGAGGTTTTCGAATCTATAATCGTCGCACCAAAGGTATTAGTGGAAGACTATCATGTCAAGTTTTGTAAGAGCTTACAGCAATGGCTTCTGAACACGATTGTTTAGAACCTGATCTTCAACGATTTAATAATCCAAATTCATTAGATGACTTAATGAATACTCCTTCAAAAGAGGATTTGGATAATTTGTTCGGTCCAGTGTTTGAAGATTATTTTGAGCATAAATCTTCTGATACTACCATCAATTCCGCTGCATAACCGACTCATGATCAAGAAGACTTACCTTCTACATCTTCAATCATTTTTGACACACATGAGGCTCCTCCTGTTGTCACAACATCTGACGAACAAACTTCTCCAATCTCTTTACAAGAGTCTGATGAAGTCAATCAAGAAGATTCTGCTGATTTTGATGGTAATACACAGTTTGTTCCATATGATTCTCTGAATCATGAGGAAATTGAGTCATCTAAAATGAATATCAAACCATCAAACGTGCAGAATTTCCATCAAGTACAACCTTCGACTCACATTTGGACAAAAGATCATCCTCTAGACCAAGTTATTGGTGACCCATCCAAACCTATTATGACTCGTCAACGGCTACATACCGATTCTGAGGTTTGCATGTATGCATTAACCGTTAGCACTTTTGAACCAAAGAACATCAAAGAAGCTATGGCCGATCATAGTTGGATTGAGTCCATGCAAGATGAGTTGAATCAATTTGAAAGACTTCAAGTTTGGGAAATTTGTCCATGACCAGAAGAAATAATGTTATTGCTCTCAAAGGATTTTGAAGTTTAAAAATAAATGATGCAGAAAATATTAGTTTTTTATACAAATCCTCGTCATGTGGCTAAAGGTTATAAGCAAGAAGAAGGCATTGATTTTGAGGAGTCATTTGCTCCTGTTGCTCGTCTTGAGGCTGTTCGGATGTTCATTGCTTTTGCTGCTCATATGAATATCACTATATTTCAAATGGATGTCAAAACGGCTTTTCTCAATGGTCATTTGAAAGAAGAAGTTTATGTCAGCCAACCTGAAGGGTTTATTGATTCTGATTCCAACTCACGTACTACAGTTTGAAAAAAAGCTCTATACCGGTCTTAAGCAAGCACCTCGTGCATGTAAGACAAACTTCTTCTTTCTAATTGAACCGGGTTCAATAAAGGTATAATTGACCCAACTTGTTTACTAGCCGTCACGGGGAGACATATTAACTTGTTCAAGTATATGTTGATGACAGTATTTTTGATCAACAAATTACCATATTTTCAAAAATATTTGCAAACTTAATGAAAAACAATTTTGAAATGTCGATGATGGGTAAACTAAAGTTCTTTCTTGGACTTCAAGTTCATCAATCTCCCTGTGGCATATTCCTAAGTCAGTCACAATATGCAATAGAGTTGTTAAAGAAACATGGTCTAGATGAATGTGTCTCCATGAGCACACCTATGGCAACAGAGAGACTGGATGCTGATTTACAAGGCACTCCTACTGATCAAACGACTTATCGTCATATGATATGAGGGCTTATGTATCTAACAGCCAGTTGACCAGACATAGCCTTTGCTACTTTTGTATGTGCACGTTAATAAGCACGACCTACGGTCAAACACCTCAAAGAGGTCAAACGGATCTTCCGGTACCTAAGAAAGTCCTATAACATGGGCCTATGGTATCCGAAGGATTCTGGTTTTGAACTAATTGCCTATTCAGATGCGGACCATGCAGGTTGTAAAGATGATTGTAAAAGCACATCAGGAGGATTGCAATTTTTATGTGGAAAGCTCGTGAGTTGGAGTTCAAAAAAACAAGATTGTACTGTGATGTCTACTGCAGAACCTGGATATGTTTCATTGTCTGTATGCTGTGCTTAAGTAATATGGATGCGTACTCAACTACTTGACTATGGATTTAAATACAATCGGATTCCGATGTATTGTGATTCTAAGAGTGCCATTGCTATTTCATGCAATCCAGTCTAACATTCTAAGACAAAGCACATTGACATCCGATATCATTTTATTAAAGAACACATTGAGAGGGGTACTATGGAAATTTACTTTGTCAGAACAGAATACCAACTTGCGGATCTATTTACTAAGGCACTTCCAAAAGAACGCTTTGAGTATCTAGTTCATTGCATTGGTATGAGATGTATGACTCCAACTCAGTTGGAAAGTCTGACAAAGTTATCTTTGCGAAAAGATCATACATCACAATCATGTACATAAATATTTCAAAAATAATAAAAAGATTTGACACATTTTTCTTATTAAAAAAAATTAATTTAAAAATAATTACAATCTTTTGTTTCATGATTCCAAGTTTTTTATTAAAACCTTTTGCATTGCAAAATATGGAATCATGATCCAAGGGGGAGTTTTTACAATTTTCATTCACAAATATCTTTTTGATAATAAACTCTCATGATGACTAAATTTGGAAACGTTATATTTTCGAGGGGGTGTTTTAGTTGAAAAAATAACAATTTTTCATTTTCGGACTATGAATTTTACATAATTGTTATTTCAAGGGGGAGTGTTTGAAAAGATTCATTGTTTAAGGGGGAGTTTGTGTAAATTCAAAAACAAAAAAAATTGAAAAGCAAAATTACAAGGACTGAATGTGTAAATTTCCAAATTTTTTTCGGTAAACTACTAAGTACAATGGACTGAATGTGACATTTTCAACAGTTTTTGGTAAAAATAAAAGAACAGGGACTGAAAAATGTCAATTTCAAAACTAATTACTGGCTATAGTAAAGGAATGTTATTTCATTTTTTACTTTTCTTTTTACCGAATCCATTTACCGGAGTTTGAGTAGAAATTTGTTTTAGGCTATCTAAGTTCATTACAACGATTGTAATTTCACTTTTTACTCAAACGTAAGTAGATAATATGTCTTAGGTGTTTTTTTTAGTAATTTGGGATTACCGAGTTTGAACTCGATAAATATGAGGTTTACCGAGTTTGTGTTATGCTAATGTTTTGTACCATAGAAATTGTGCGCGATAAATCATAGGCTAAGATTTATTGTAAAAAAGAGACTTTAGCCATAAAATGATCATAGAATGGTTAGGATTGAGTTTTGATTAAACTCGGTAGTACATTACCGGATTTATTATTTTACCGAGTTTAGTTCTTTGTGCTCAGGTTATAATTTGTCACTTAGATGATATTGAGTTTATGGTAACAAAAGTCATTATTTTTGAAACTCAGTAAAAAGTATAATTGTCAAAATCGTAAAGGGTACAACTGGCAAACAGCCGGTAGTCACCAAAAGTCACAACTCACTAAAGCTTCATCGTGAAAATCATTCATTGTTTGTGGTTTTATGAAAGCGTTTTGTATATGTAATAATGTTGTTGCTTCATGATTGTAATGCTTAGTGTGTGAATGTCTGTGAAAAACAAAACGATCAGTTTCTAGTGTGCTGAAAATCTGACAAATAATTTTGGAAAAGAAACAAGTTTTCATGAATTCTATGCTATGAATCATATATGTCTATTCGTAATTGTTTAAGTGGACTAAGTCATGTCCGGTTTCGACCGTTTTCTGCATTGAACTAATGAGTAGTGAGTGACTATTGTCCTTACAATATTGAATTAGATGCTGTGTATACATGGTTTAAGCTTTCATAATCAAATGTGAAAGAATCAAAGTTTTTATACATGAATATGTTAATTCAAATCTCAATTATTTAAGAGGAGACTAAGGAGGCATTCCGGTCACGGCCGTTTTCTACAATGAACAGAATGAGGAGTGAGTGACTTAGTGTCCATTCAGTTGTGGGTTTGTGATTACATGAAAAGTTTTGTCACATGATTTTTGAAAAAGTTCTCAAAATTTGTTATTGCGTCAAAATGATACTCTTTCTTAAAACAATTTTAAGAAGTTGAAGGATTTCTCTTGAATTTTTCATAACGGTCTTGATTCAAATCAAAAGAGAAATCATCATCCTTCTTGAGAGAGGTAATCAAGTCACAAAGAATATTTTTGTGAGGATATCTAAACAGAAAGAGAGAGCTAAATCCATACGCGAAAAAGCAAATAAACAGTGTGTTCGAAAAAGAAATGCCAGATCACACAAAAATGGTAAATCAAAGAATAATTCGAATAAGCGTATGGCAATGTGCAAGAGAAAAAGCAAGAACAAGTAACATGAGGGGAAAAGAAACTGATCAAAGAAAATATTCAAATAAGAATTGCCAGAACATATAAAAACAACATAGAGTTAAAAGACAAAAATGATAAAAGAATGTATTGTTTTGCCTAACATCTCAATTGTATTCATTCAATTAATCAACATGGCACAACAACAACAAGCGCTGATGTTCATACCAGGATGAACTGTTTCCGTCCAAACAAGCATATAACCTATTGATGCAAACAAGAAGATTGACTTGTAGAATTTCAATGTCCATCAGAGAGCAAGATAATGATGAATATTAATATGAATCATCCGCTTACGATTCAGCATTGCAGCATCCAGCCATCTGTACCTTGATTTATATGGCACAGTTCTGGCATACTTGAAAGAAATAATCAAAGCATCGACTCAAGTTCTTGCTGGATAGACAAGAGCTTACATTTACTCAGCGATGACTTCAGAACAATCTTTTCATCATCCACAATCAAAATTATAACAATCATGCTCGTGGGCCACTACCACCATGTCTTTGATATGGTTTCCATTTTACAAAGCAAGTTTTGGATATACAATGGAACTCAGACCGTTTCTAATTTTCAAGATATCTGTCTTCTACAGCCTTGGCAGACGTTATGTAAGATTAATCTCCAAGTGCTTGACCTACACCGTTACAGGAATTGGACCAACCGCCATTTGCAGATACTGTATATGTTATACGTGCTTTGTCAATAACATTCATGTGGATTATGCGGAGTTAATGTGGGAAGGCATTTACTATTTGCTTCATCATCCTGTCACTTCGATCCCATACCCACGATTTACGAAGATCATCATCAGTCATTATATGACTATCTTTCCTGACATTTCAAGACGTGCTCGAGATGCTTATCACAATCTTCAAGATGATGATATTATGAAGAATATCTTCAATTCAGGAAGAAACAAGAACAAGGTTAGGATGCGGATACCATCATGGATGATCACAGATGAGATGAAGCTTACAGAGCATTATATGATGTATGCAGAGGCATTTGGGCTAGATATTCCTCTGACTCAGTCATAGCCGTTTGAGTCTACCCAGGGAACGCATAGGACACTTAGCGCCCCTAGGTCACCTAACCCTGCTACGGAGACAGCTGAGTCAAGTGTTCCAAAACGATCAACTGTGATCCGTTTTCGATTACCGTCAAGGCAATCTGCACGACTAACACCACCTGTTCCAGTGCCAACAGCAGAAAAAGCTGATGAGATGATTTTACAAGACATGATTCAAGTAAGTCTTGCTGAGCACAAGAGTCATGAAGAACAAGAAGCAAGAGAAAATGTGGCACTGGTATACGAGCACTTGGCAGCTGAGGAGATTGAGAAGCTTGTTGAAGAGTCTGAGAATGTTGATGATAGTTCACCCCCTAGGCATGATGACACATCTATTCCCGGCACTAGGTTAGAGCCCAGGAGTGATAAGGAAAGTCCGGAGGTGGAGATTGTTCAGGAAAAGGAGGAAGAGACTACAAAGGACATGGAGGTGGAACCAGATAAAGATACTCTAATGGTAGATGTTACCAATATTGTTATACCTGTAAATGTTGATGATGAAGAAGATGAAATAACTGATGAAGTGTTTGAATTAAGGAGAAGGGCGAAAGGGAAAATGTAAGGATCTATGGTGGGGGGGGGGATTTTCACCAATTCCCTCACCAACTAGATCACCTAGGAATCTCTCTACTCTCGTATCTTCGGATACCGAGAAACTCCAGGAATTGACGGTTACTCATCCTACACCATCATCAGGTTCATCTGCACCAAAGTTAACTAAAACCAATCGTCTTCTATCATTGATCAAGGCAAAACCCAATCGATTCAAAAGATACAAGAGTTTCTTTCATGAGTTACAGGGACGATATGGTTACTTATTTGCACATCTCAAGAAAAGGTTCATGCCACAGACATCAAGTGATCAACTTGCTGATAATCTTCATGATGTCATGATGGAAACGCTACCCTCGTTGGTGAAAGAGAAAGTAACGAAGCAAGTTAAGAAGGAAGTTCTTGCGCAAGTTCGAGATCAAGTTCCTGTGTATCTTGCGGAAGGGTTGATTCTGGAAAGGAAAACGACTAAAGAAGAGACGGAAAGATTAATCTCTAAAGCTATCTTGCAAGAACGTGGGCGTATGCAGGCATAGATATCATCACAGATTCAAAATGCAATTGACAATGCTATTCCTTCTTTAGTTGATGCATCTGTACGCAGTTATATGTCGGGTCATATTCTTCATGTTCATCCGGCACAAGTTCAATCATCCTCTGTTCCAGAACAACATCAATTTTACCTTGCTATGAAGGCTGATCCTCTGTTATAACAACAAGACATAGCAATATGGTTGGCTCTCCAGATGAAGTTTGAGAAGACTCAAGTACCACAATCTGCTTGTAGATTTTCTATCGTTGGCACAAGAGATTAGGACGATCCTCATGATGATGCTCATCATGAGGGGGAGAATAGTGCAAAAAGGCATAAGACATCAGAGTATAAAGCATATGTATCTGGAGTGTCATCATCTAGACAAGTTAATGTAGAGGAAACATGTCCTTCTACTTCAGGTAATCAAGAACAAGATGATGAATTTGATTTCTGGACAGACTCTTATGCTTCTGATGATGATGAGATTCCAACTAAGAAAGTAACACAGGACATCATAGAAGAGATATCTTTGACAGTTGATAAAGCTAAGTTGAAAGACGATGGCGATGAGGATGCTAAGACAAGATTACTTCAGGAGATGAACATCAGTATCACATTGATCAGATGAAGAATTTCTTGCAAAGTGACATTGTTTAGGAAAGCTGAAAGGAAATTCTTGTCTCTCTGCATCCATGAAAGATCACACCATTAGTTCAAAGCTATCAAAGAGATCCTGAAGCTCCAGCACTATCTCTGATCAATCAAGACCTTTTGCACTTGAAGAAAGGAAATTCAGGTCTTGAGAAGAACGTTTTGTCACTTCATAAATTTCCAGCAATTGTCTTCAATGATGATGATATTGAATAACGGACTTCCAGATGGGCTAATAAGTGTATAAAGAAGTTTAATCCTTATACAAGATATGGTGTTGAAAACTAGAAGAATCCTCATGCGAAGATCTTCTACATAAGGAGACAAATTAACCTGAGAAGACCGAAGATAGAGATCATATTCAAACATCTAAGATCGTTCCAAGTCATCAAGACATACTGGGAATTAGGTCAATGAAACATAATTTATCACAAGATGTGGCAAAAGAGCTAATGATTGCATAGGGTCAATAACCGAGCCAGATTACAAGAACCTCAATAAGAATGACATTGAAGACATGTATCTGTTGATCGTGAATAACAAGGTACCTGATTATGCAAAACAAGGATTGTATATGTCTCTATCAATGTCATGCAAGGAGTTCCAGTGATATGGGAAAGAGTGTACGAAATTTTCAATTGATCGAAAGCTATCAACAAAAGATTAATCTCACTGCACCAACAATTACATTCCCAAGAATTGAAGAATATGATGTGTTTTCTATTGTCTATGAGCCCGTACATAGAATCATTTACACTAATAACAAGAAAGAGAAAAGGGTGATGAGACCTTCAGAGATACATAAGTTTTGTGATGCAACACTGAGAAAAATGCTTGTAGGTCTAAAGAGTTATTATAATGATGCCAAGTATGGTTATGTGCAAAACAGACTCACAAAATGATAAGTTTGAGTTTCTTAAGATTGTTTGAAGAAGAACTGAAGTTTCGATTGCAATATCGAGATCAAAAGAGAAGATGGGAGATGTTACGTGAATGGAAACCACTTGGGACCAAGGAGGGAACGCCCCGAATAATCGACCCTTAGCGGGAGATTGTTAGGTTTATGAAAAGTGTCGATTATGTAGTTTTATTATATTTTTTTATTAACTTTTATTTTGTTTTATTTTAATATAGCTTGTAATAAGTTTTATTAATGCTTTAAGTAATAAATAACATATAACCAAATCTAGGGCCCCCCCAACCGGCCCCCACCCCGCCAACCCCCCCCTAGTATAGTCAAGTTAGGAAAATAAGGAAGGGAAGCCTCCCTCCCATTGCCTATAAATAGCCCTCTAATCTTAATTAGAGGGTGATGCTCTTGTAACCAACTCTCATTTTCCATCCATAATAAGATTTGAATTTTCCCTTCACTTGCTCTCATTCTCTCTAAACTTACATGTTGATATGATTGATTCAAGATTCAAGTGACCTATCAATGTTTTACAATTGGACGCAAGTTGACATTTTTACATTACGATTACGTATTTGCCTAAGTAGCGATAACCCTCTAAGCCCATTATCATGAACTGTCAATTACTTATTGTGAGCGCGATGTTATAAATAGATCTATTTGGGATTGACATCGCCATTCGGGTGAGTCATACTCACTATGCTGGTTTTCCAGACAACGAACTAAACCAGTCGGATTAGGAGTTTGCGGTTAGAACAACATCAACGGCAATGTAGGCAATTTTATGCAATTCACACATGTCCGAGCTTTAGTGTCTGAGCTAGGGAAACGTAATCATAATTTTATGATGGTTAGCATCTGTTTTGCATTAATCATGGGGAAATCATTCGTCCTACATAATACATTTTACAAACCTATGAATTCACCAACATTATTGTTGACATTTTAAGAAATGTTTTCTCAAGAGATCAGTAAGGTACAAGACAAGGGATACATTGGTGGTCGTTATTTTAGATGTCATGCATTAAAGATTTGGTTGCATTACATTTTGGGAAAAAATTGTTATGAATCTAATATTTATAATTCGTATTTTGAACAAGTGAAGCTATGGGCTTTTGTAACAAACAACTTTCTAAATCCATGTAATCAGTTTTTAAAGCGCTTTTGGTCATTCTTTATATAAATCTGTGTTTAATGATCTATGAAGTATCACCCCCAATCCATATTCCGCTGCTACCTAATTTGGGGGTGTTACAGATTGGTATCAAGAGCCAAGGTTATAGAGAACTAGTCAAAATATTTTAACCTTGACTATAAACCGTTTCAAACATGCATTCAACAAAGGGTTTCACGGGACATACATACAACACTAGTGTTGCATAGTTGCTAGACTAGAGGCATTCATGATTGATATACATTGTTATAAAATACAATCGAATATTACATTACGTATAAGATTCTTATATCATACTAATAGGCTACTTTGTGATTTTCAAGATATTGTCATGTCGGATTTCATAGATTCCACAGGTCACCTACACGGCGAGTATCCTGCCCATAATAGAGGTTTGTCAGACAACGGATCGTCAGTAGTCAATGGACCACCCCGTGATTCCAGGGTCCGTATGCATATGTGGTTAGCAACCCCCCCCCCCGTTTACCCCCCCCCCCCTCCCCCCCCCCCGCCCCTCGCATATTAGTTTACAGCCCCACCATCTCCTAATTATGTGACGGGTCCTGAGTACCCACCTTTACCAGAGTTTGTTCCCAAGCCGGTATACCCAGAGTTTATACCACCGGATGATGATGTACTCCCAGCTGAGGAGCAGCTACTGCCTACTGTTGTCTCACCCACTGCCGATTCACCAAGATATATTCTTGAGTCTGATCCGAGGAGGATCCGGAGGAGGATGATGATGAGGATCTTGAGGAGGATCTAGCTGATTATCCCACTGATAGAGATGATGATGATGAGGAGGAGGATGATCCCTTTGGAGACGAGGCTGGTGATGAGGAGGAGGAGGAGCACCTAGCTCTTGCCGACTTTATAGCTGTTCCTTTTCCAGCTGTTGATCATGTCCCATCCGTTGAGGAGACTGAGCCGTTGAAGACAGACGAGTCTGTGGCCACACCACCACCACATCCTGCATACCGCATTACTATTAGGATATCTATCCGAGCTCAGACACCCGTATCACTTCCTTCAGATATAGAGGTTGCCAGACTTCTTGCTATACCTACTCCACCACCATCATCACTCTCTCCATGGTCATCACCACTACCTCAGATTCTCTCACCACCACTACTAGTATCATCATCAGTACCTGTATCACCTCCATCACTACTTGCTGTCCAAACACTTATCCTTTAGGAAAAGAGCCGCTATTATCCGTCTGAGGTCGAGACACCATCTACTTCCCATCCACTACCATCGAGTATACCACCATCAGGGATACCACCACTCCTACCTATACCTTTACCCACTCCATCACCACCTTTGCTTCTTCCCTCTACTGTTTGTAGAGCGGGTACTTCCGAGGTTACATTGCCACCTCGTAAGAGGTTGTGTATTGCTCTAGGTCTGAGATATAACATCGGTGATAGTTCATTTATTCCCACTGCTAAACCCACTGGAGGTTTTAGAGCAGACTATGGATTTGTTAGCACTTTAGATGATGAGATTAGGAGAGACCCAGAGAGATATGTTGGTTATGGGATAACAGACACTTGGAAGGATATGGTTGAGGACATACATGGATACTAGTGTTATCGATATGGCAAAGATTAGCCAAGGATGACAAACTTTGTCAATGACTTGTTCAGATCAATACACAGATAAGATATATGGGAGACTGGACGATGCACAGGATGAGCGGTCGGCTCAACATGCTACATAGAGACAGACATGCTCATGATTGCACTGCTTTACTCATGGAGAGAGAGGCTAGACTTTCCCATGAGGCTTGGGGACGGTCGATGGATGATAGTGACACCGCCTGTTCTGAGGTAAGAGCACTGAGGACTGCTGTATTGGCACAACATACCGAGATTGCAGCCTTGCGAGCAGCAGACCGCTCTCGACAGGCGCAGCTTGTGGAGATACTAAGACTGATAAGTACACTGCAAACATAGGTGACAACACTACAGTGACAGCAGGGACCCACTAGCGGTCCAACACAGCCAGCGATACCAAAGGAGGCCTGTACCAATTCGTAGATTTGGTTATGTTGTAGCTATTTTGTATATAGCCTACTAAGTATTACGAGTTAACTCCTGGCTAGTAAGGCTTTAGGTTGTTTATTTTCATCTTGTAACTGAATCGTAGTGATCATTTTGTATCTGAATAGGTCATGTATGTTTCCAGACTATATATGGAAAGGATGTATTATGTCATGCCTGTAATCGAATTTATTATGAATGAATGTCGATTTAGCTCCACCGTTGTTAATTTCAAGTCAATTGTATATTTCACTGTGCAATGTGATCTCACTTTATTTATTGTGTATATGTCATGACATTGTTATGATTTTATAAAATCTAACATCTTGTGATTGAAGAAAATGGCACCAAAAAGAACCACCAGATCAACACCAGCCACAACAACCACCCCCACTACTTTTGTGACTAATGAGAAACTTAAGAAACTGATCGACCAAGGCGTTGCTAATACACTAACAGCACGTGACGTTGACATAAGCCGAAATGGCGAAGACAATCATGATCCAGGCACGGGTGTAAGGAGGCAAGCTCCTCTTGCTCGTGAATGTACTTACCCATACTTCATGAAATGCAAACCCATATATTTTAAGGGTACTGAAGGAGTCGTCGAGTTGACTCAGTGGTTTGAAAGGATGGAAACTGTGTTCCATATAAGCAACTACTCTATAGAAAACCAAATCAAGTTTTCCACTTGTACTCTTCTTGGAAGTGCTCTAACATGGTGGAACTCCCACGTTAGGACTGATGGTCACGATGTTGCGTATGCAATGACCTGGATAAACCTGAAAAAGAAGACGACCGACAAGTACTACCCAATGGGCGAGATTAAGAAACTTGAGGTTGAATTGTGGAATTTAAAGGTTAAGGGTACCGACGTGATAAGCTACAACCAAATATTTTAAGAACTAGCATTGATGTGTGCTAGAATGTTTCCTAAAGAGTCAGACAAGATTGAGAAATATGTCGGTGGTTTGCCTGACATGATTCACGGAAGTGTAATGGCATCTAAGCCAAAAACCATGCAGGATGCAATTGAATTTGCAACTGAGATAATGGACAAGAAAATCCGTACTTTTGCTGAACGACAAAGTGAAAACAAAAGAAAGCAAGATGATAACCAACAACAACAACAGAACAAGAGGGTTTAAGTGCAACAAAGTTGGCCATCTGGCGCATGACTGTAGGAGTACTACAAATGCCAACACTGCTAACAACCAAAGGGGCAATGGGACAGGTCAAAAACCTACTTGCTATGAATGTGGAGCCCAGGGAAATTTCAAGAGGGATTGTCCAAAGCTGAAAAACCATAACCATGGTAACCAAGGTGGAAATGGCAATGCTACAGCGAAAGTGTAT